>JAEBDU010000088.1:1058094-1097144 GCA_016802625.1 Heliconius numata
ACAGACTATATAAAGTAGTATAAGTGAACGAATATCATAAGACAAGCATCATTCGCATTTTGTCGATTATTTCGCAAACATAAAATTTAAAATGAATTTCTCAAAGATTATATTCTTTTTCTTCGCTTGTTTTTTGGCGTTGAGCGCCGTCACTGGAGCTCCCAGTCCAAAGTGGAAGTTATTTAAGAGAATTGTAAGTATTATTTGTCAGTGCTTTACTAGATGGTAGTTGTAAGTTCGATTCCTTAAGAAATATAAATATATCAAAAATCGTAGCACAGTAGGATAACGTACAACTGGAAATACAACATTCGTGGGTTCGATTCCCACTGCGGAATAAATTGTATTTTCATTTTCTCACTCTGTAAAGAAAATTACCATGCTATGTCTCAAAAATTGGACAATGCTAGGATAGCGGAGTGTCTGGACATTAGGTTCTCCATACCATGCTATATGCCAGATAAAAGCGTAAACCAAAAAAAAATTTGTAAATTGTACTTTAATCTTAACATTTCCGTATTTCTTTGATAAATTAGTTTGGTTAAATTATTTTTGAAATCTAAGAAAAAATATAATTTTCTTATTTCCCTTGCAGGAGAAAATCGGCAGGAATGTACGAGACGGCATTATCAAGGTCGGTCCAGCTGTACAAGTTGTGGGCCAAGCAGCCACTATAGCTAGAGGATAAACACTGATTATTTATTATATAAGAATATTAACTTATGTTTATTTGAAGTATATCTACTCTATGTCAAAAGCATTTATAAATATTATTAAAAATACATAGATATAGTAACAAGACAACGCACGGTGTTGAGTTTCGCCGCTCAATACGTAATGTCTTGAAAATTGTGTGGAAAATTATGAAAAAGTGTTAGTATAGTGTTTCTGTGAAGTGTTGTAAAATTTTCCTACTCAGGTGCATTTGGGTACAAGCTTTTGTGCAGAATTTCAATATATTTTTAAGTCTTTAATATTTATTATATGAAAAAATAATTAACAACATTAAATTTCTTAGTACTTATCTAAGACAGAAAGTGTAGTGTCTTGACACTAAATATTCTCCTACCTATAAAGTTTGAATGTAAAATAAACGAATATAAAATAAAAATATATCAATTGTACTAGTCTTAAGCTTAAGAAATAATAAAATTATAAGGAAATAAACATTCAAAACCAATCTTTCTTGTTTATTCTTAACCTCAAAAACATTTTAATTATCCTTTATGGTGTAATTAAAAATAAGAGAAATGTTTTTCTTTGTAAAATATTAATATTTTAAAAATAATACTCACTACAGGCAAAGGTTTTCTCACGGGAAAATGTAATTTTTTTTTTTTGGTTATTTTATGAAAAAAATAAAAATTGTGTAATTTAAAAACATAAAAATGTTTAAGTGTTAAATGGCAGAATCAAGGTGGTAGTACCAGGACGAAGAAATTAAAATATTAATAAATAGTCATTTTTTCCCCCATGAGGATTGAACCCGTAACCGGCGCGGCACAGTCACCCTTGTGCTCACCCTGCTCCATGACGGCCTCAATGTACAATACATTGAGGCCGTCATGGAAAGAATTTGAATTAATATATTCTTAAGGAATTTCAATTAAAACACTATCTATTCGTTTACAAGTAAATGTGTATAAAACAATTTAATTTGATTTAAATACTTTCATATCTGACTATAAAGAAGAATCTCTGGAACTCGATTGATGTATTTTCTAAAGACATTTCGATTAAAAATATTATTGAAATTTAACAAGATTACTTATAATTAATTTTGATTGATTCTTTTCGTATTTTTAATAGGTCATACATATGTATATCTACTACTATTTTCGCCGACAGAGCCTTTCATATATCGAATGTTGAACAACGGTAGTTAACACCGCGCTTTGTTTTGTTAACATAGCAAGGGAATGGAAGTAGTTCATTTACAGGAGTGGGAATCGAACCCACAACCGTGACGTCTAGCAGTCAGATGTAGAACCGCTGCGTGACGGCGGCCCTGAAATGTTATGCCTCAAAACCGGAAACCGTCCAAAAAGGAGAAAGAAGCGCAGGTTCAAATCCTGCTACGTCAAAATTTTTCATACGTTTTCTTCTATCCTAAGTGTGGAATAAATAAATATTTCCATATTTCGTGCCTAATCTCTTATGACGTAAAATTGGCATCTGACCTACATGTCATAATAAAGCGGATCGAGAGCCCCGCAGGTTAATTGCCTGTATTCAAGATGATACGAGATTTATTTGTATCGATATTACATACTGTATATTATAGTAGTGATTACATACGTTAAAGTACCTTTACCTACCTTTTAATGAATAGAAGAAAATTAAGAGTTTTTATCTAGTGCCGGTACGAAAACCGATAATTGTAAGTTTGTATATATAATATACATTTTAAGATAGCATCTACAATTACAGAGAAAATTTGATGACTAGACACTCCTTTCTCCATAGCCTCGAAATTCGATATACCACGTCTGGAGTGGCGTAACTCTACGCAGTAGTTTACCCAGCAGCGAAGAAATTAATTTTCGTTTACCATTTCCCATGAACTATTTAGTTCTTTCCACTAAATAGGGATCGAATTAACAACCATTGCTGTTTAAAGTTCGTTAGAATCTGTCTTATTGGGCCATGATGGTCGGTGTACATTAATAATACTAACAGAATTACTTAATTCTGTTATTTCCATTTATTATTTCTTTTTTATTTGACTACAGGCGTGTAAAGCCGCGTGTAAAAGCTAGTGATATAATATACCTACATACCGTATAGCGTTAGACGCCATTGTAGAACACTTTAAATTTTATTGTTCGAACGTGATAGTCGTGGGTTGTGTGGGTTTCATTTAAAAATGAAAAAAAAAAGTATTTAAAGAGCAGTACTTATAGTAAAAAAAAATATCTAATTAAAATAAATCTTTCTTAGTGATGGTGAAATAAAGCTAGTAAAAATTTAATAAGGAATTTTAATAAAGGGAATTTATTTATTATTTTCTTGAAATGAATTTATTATTATTTAATTTAAAAATATTTTTATAGTTAATTAATTAATTTCTTTTCTTGAGATTGTGTTCGTAAAATAATTAATAAAAAATAAATCGTTGTATTTTTGTCATACAGAATTGAAATTTAAAGTGTTTCATAGAATATAATCTTATTAAATTTAATTAAATTAAATCAGCTTCACGCTGTATCCCGCACACAGCAAGGTAGGCAGAAAGACCCTAGCCTTAAGACACTTCGACACTGCGCCAAATGTATTAATATTATTCACAAATATTAATATACTGACGTAGTGACTGGTCACTTAGCTTTCTACATAGTGATCGTTCATAATTTAGCATTATAACATAATATAAATTTCATATTAATCTTATTCAATTTGAAAATAAATTCACTATAAAATATGTTTAAGTTAATATGAGTTCGTTGTTGTATATGAATAACTAGCGACCCCCTTGCGGCTTCGCCCGTTTTTACTACTGGATTATTCATATAATGTATGTTTGCAAAGCACTTAAGATAATGTGAAAATTAATTAAACTCTAATGCAACCCGCATTTTCGTAGTTTCAATAAGGATTTTCCAATTGTTTTACACAGCAAGGATTTTTTAGTAGGTACCGTAATTTTAAATCTGTGCTACTAATCTTTTCAAGTACTTATTAAAATATTTTTAAATGACTATTTTTAGATAGTTAAATGACTATTTTTAAACGGAAGAAATTATAAACAAAAGCCTACCTACTAATAACTACTACAAAAAATATGAAACCAAATATATCGCGCTGAAATAATACATTCAACTCCAATTATCCAATACGTGCAAACGCATCTAAGTCTTCGTTGCTATGCCTCTATAGCGGGCGGGTTTTTTTTTCGAGCTTGTGGTTAATGCTAAAGAGGGTATTTATTCTGTCCCTGATGAAAAGCAAGCACTACGTGGCTGCCTGTGAGGAAAATTAAATAGAATGCATTGGCCGGGAATCGAATCCGGGCCCGCGTGGCAGGCGAGCATTCTACCACTGAACCACCGATGACTGCTCATGACGCGCTTGTATAAGCAAAACGTCGCGGGGCGCGTTTCGCAGCAAGGATGTTTTGATATTGTAACAACTTCTAAAGTACTTATCAAAATGAAAAAACAGTAAAATACAGTAAAAGACAGTTTTGATCTACATTAAATGGCCAACGTAACTAATATAATTATTTATATGCTGAGAGTAAGGGATAAGTGAAACTTGAGTCGGCACAGCTGATGTGTCAACGGCGGGATGTGTCAACAATTAAATGCGTTTTTCTCTAATACTATTCGCAATTTCGAAATAGTGTAAGAAGCAAATTTTATCTTCGTTTAACGTAGAAAATTAATAAAGTATTTTAAAGGATAAGGATTAATACCATTATGGAAAAATATCGCTCACAATAAAAAATATATTGAAATTATTATTTTTAGACAGAAAAATTATCACTACACGTTATTCTTAAAAGATACGAATATGCTCTCGCGGACTTTTTTGTAGATCTTATTAAGAGGAACAATACTCCAGTACATTATTTTCATGTAGTACTTACCATTAAAGCAGCGCATGCGCGAAAGTGTCTCAACGGGTAGGACTTTATACACATTTATCGTATTTATGTTAATTTACATAAGAATGTACAAATAATAAACTATATATAAACCTTCCCTGAGGAATACTCGACCTAATGGTGAAAACCGCATAAAATTCCGTTGGGTGGTTTAGAAGAAGAAGAGTTAGAAAGTTCAGACAGACACGAAAAGCGACTTTGTTTTATAAGATATAGGATAAGTAAACGACATGAGTAAGTTACTTTCAAATTATTAGTTAAGCAAATTTATCCTTTATTCTCATACATATAAAATAAACGTTGCTTTTGCAAAATTTATACTGTCTACATATTTTTAATATGTACTGGTTTAGGGACTCCATGCTATTAGTTATTCCCCGTTTACTTTTTTTTTTTATGAGTTCTACTGACCACAAACATAGTTCGTCAGTGCTCTTTTTGTTCTTTATTTTTATGTTGTTGTGTTTTTTTAATCGTACTATAATTACAATGAATGAAGTTTAGTCGATTACAGGAGATTATCAGCATTTGTGGTTCTACAATTCTTAACAAAAATCTGTCTATTCTGTGGCAACCGAAAAGTGCCTTAAATGTTAAGTTATAAGGTCTCGTTTTACCATTTGAGTATGGAATCCTAATAAAAGGGGTTGTATTTACGAAGTTTAGAAAAGCCAGAACAAGAGCTGACCTTTTCAAGTTAAATTTATTCAAAATGAAGGAAAAAAGTTATAAAATTTATATTACAATAAAAATGAAAAGTAAAAATAGACTTTATTTTATGCCGAGAAAGTCAGTTTTAAACAAAAAAAATATACGCTATTATTCCGTCAATTGGAAAAATCAACTAAACCATCTGTTATTTTTTTGCTTCGCGCTTTTTACAGCATACCGATCCTCGGATAGATAGACAAAGAAAACTTCTTTGTTCCCAAATTTTCAAGCCATTGCATGTCGAATGGCGGAACACAACGCTGCTCATCAAATCACTTAGTTTTACCAAGGTAAGGGGAATCACTTTTAGCGGGAGTTCCCTTCCAAGTTGGACTTGACTAAGAATATTTAATGTGTTTAAAAATGTTATAGTAAGTTTTAAGTACATGAGAGTAAAGATTATTTTTGCTTAACTCACAATTTACAAGCTTCTTCCTTGACTCATTATTTACTGCAATATAAGCGATCGACTGTTAGTATCTTCATTCAGAAGTGAACTTGGCAGAGACAGCTTTGGAAGTTTAGCAACATATTATTTATTTTAAATATTCAAAATGAAATTCACCAAAGTACTGTTCTTCGTGTTCGCCTGCTTCATGGCGCTGAGCACCGTCGCGGCCGCCCCCTGGAACCCGTTCAAGGAATTGGTAATATACTCAGTTATTTTAGCTTAGAAATATCTTAGTGTTAAATCATTTAGGGAATTTTTGCTCTACCATACTTACCAGTCTTAAATTCATACGAAAAACGGGGAACGTAATCATATATCATAGTATTTTGACAGATTCTACCTACCTATGAGAGAAAAAAGTGAGATGTAAATATAACTTCTTCTATTTTTGCTATTAAACATTAACTATAGTCTACAATATACAAAGAAATAAAAAAAAATGGGAAATTTTAGATTTAGATTATTTAAAAGAATTACATATATTTTGGGTTCCAGCGTTGAGTTGCGCCACTTAACACATAATTGGGCAACTTACACCAGGTTCCCTGGTGATATGTGTGAAACCAATTATTAAAAAAATATTTTTTTTGCAGGAAAAAGCGGGACAACGTGTACGTGATGCGATCATTTCCGCTAAGCCAGCTGTTGACGTGGTTGGTCAAGCAACTGCCATAATAAAGGGAGGAAACTAATTAATTAAAGACAATGTATTGAAAAGCTTTTATTTTTACTTATTTTAAGTGTATATAATGATGTATTAATTTATGAATAAATATTACTATAGCTTTATTATATTCGTTTAATTTAAATTTATGAGGCCCGTGTGGTACCATGGTGTAAGGTGTGACAGTAATCGTGACGGTTGTGGGTTCGATTTCCACTTGAAAATTAAATAATTATTTAACAATTACTTTGCTTCGCTCTGGTAACGAGGCAAATAGTGTTGAATTTCGCTACCCGACACGCAATGCTTTAGAATTCGGCGGAAAGTGGGAAACGGAGTGTCTTTACACTAGGTTCCCTCTGTCTACCCTGCTATGCTGCATCTGCGGCATTCATTGTCAAGCTAAAAAATGTTCTTTTTATTCAAATAAAAAGATTTTAATTATGAAAATAAGAAATATATAAACATGTTTTACTAAATAACTAAACATTTTTAGAATCATCAAAATGTTGACCTACCATAGAGTAGATTTGAAATGTGACTGTAACCCGCATATAGCAGGTTAGGTAAAGTGACCGCTCCACGCACCGCTCCAATTTCGAGATATTGTATGTTGTGTAGAGGAACTTAACACCGCGCTGAAGACAGGAAATAAAATAGTACTTTCACCTGATTGGGGATCGAACACATAACCATCGTGTTTACAGTCAGACGATGTACCGCCTCACTGTGTCATGAGCAGATAATTATAATTTAAGTCCATCTCTGGTTCTCGCTGCCAAAAAGTGGTTTTAGCATGTAAGAATACTGGTAACATTGGAAGGAAATTGAAAGCACCAATATATACTTACAGTATGAATGTTTGTAAGGATGGATGTTCTTTTTTACGCAAGAATTAATGAACGGATTTAGATGAATCTACAATAATATAACTTATACGTAAGAATAATACATATGCTACAATTTATGTAAAGATTTTGTATAATTTGGCTATAATATTAATATGAATTGCGGTCAGTCGTGGTGGAAGGGCAATATTTATTAAAAATTAAATTTTCATTTCTTTGCTCTGGTGTCGAGGCAATGCGCGGCGTTGAGTTCTGCCGCTCAACACGTAATGTCTCCGGAATTTGGCGGAGCACTACAGCAGGACAATGAAAATAGTTAATTGCCTTGAGTGGGAATCCAACTCACACTCTGTCGCGTAAACAGATGTACGCTTCTGACCCTGGGTCACGACTGGCCTCAAATGTATTTATTTAATATTTTTCTGTCTCTCTTCTTCCTCTTAAAACTTCAATCTGACCCCAAATAATTTTTCGTCTATCATTTCACTTTGCTTGAATAGACGCATCGTCCATATTTCTTATAATCTATATTCTATATCTATATATATAAAAGGACTTGTCCTCACTGACTGAGGTAAGACGCACGCACAGCCGTAACCGCTAATGGTAGAAATGTGAAATTTGAACAGATATTTACTTTCGTAATCTGGACATCCACTAAGAAGGGATTTTTAAAAATTTTAACCCTAAAGGGGTGAAATAGGGGTTGGAAGTTAGTATGGAATTTTTTTTAAATCGGCATCGATGTTTATAAACTTTGAAATTTAGATTTTTAAAAGTATTTAATTGAACACATGTTTCATGGTTTTCTAGAATTCTTCCTCTAAGGGTGCAAATAAGGAGTTGAAAGTTTGTATGGAAAAATCTTTAAACCGCCACCCATTTTTATAAAATTTGGAATTTAGACTCTTAAAAATATTTCATTGAACACATGTTTCGTGGGTTATTAGAATTCCCCCTAAATACGCAAGCGAAGCTGCGCGCGTCCGCTAGTAATATATAAAAGGACTTGTTCTCACTGACTGAGGTAAGACGCACGCACAGCCGTAACCGCTGATGGTATGAAGGTGAAATTTGGACAGATGCTTAATTTCGTAATCTGGACATCCACTAAGAAGGGATTTTGAAAAATTTTAACCCTAAAGGGGTGAAATAAGGGTTGAAAGTTTGTATGGAACATTTTTTAAATCGGCACTGATTTTTATAAAATTATAAATTCAGACTCTTAAAATGATTTAATTGAACACGTGTTTCACAGTTTTTTAGAATTCACCCCATAAGGCCAATAACGGGTTGAAAGTTTTTATGGAAAAATCTTGAAATCGCCACCGATTTTTATAAAATTTGAAATTGAGACTCTTAAAAATATTTCGATGATACGTGTTTCATGGTTTATTAGAATTCACCCCTAAGGGTGCAAATAAGCAGGCGAAGCTGCGCGCGTCCGCTAGTTTTTATATAAAACTAAAAATAAAACGAATATTTTGGCTTCGGAATCTTTGGTAATATTTATTTTACAAATTAATTATAATAATACATGTTTTTATATATTTAATATACATATTATAAGTATATCTATATAAATCTAACGTCCGCCTCGTACTATGGCAGTCGCTTCCCCAACTACGTCAACAGCTGGTTTAGCTGAAATGATCGCATCACGTACACGTTGTCCTGCTCTTTCCTGTAAACGTAAATAATATAAAATATATTCCTTGTTGAGAGATTAAAAAACAATTTCTTTGGTGTAAAAACTAAATAAGAAGTAAGTAATAAGTATTTTTCTTTTCTTAGTGTGGTATAAAACCTTAAATGTTAAAATAAACAAATTTTCCCCCATAGTAGGCAAGGCGAATTTAGTGTGAAGGCACTCGAGGTATGTATTGAATGGTGGAACATAACGCCGCACTTTGCCTCGTTACCAGAGCGACGAAATGAAGATATTAAATATTTCATTACGTCGAGTGAGAATCGAACCCACAACTCAACATTCCGCCACGACTGGCCTAATCTAAAACTATTTGGACAATAACAGTATATTACCAATTCCTTGAACGGATTCCACGGGGCGGCCGCGACGGTGCTTAGCGCCATGAAGCAGGCGAACACGAAGAACAACACTTTGGTGAATTTCATTTTGAATATTCAATAGAAATTATTATATGTATTTATTGGAAACAGTCTAAAGCTGTCTATGCGAAGTTTACTTCTGAATTAAGATGCTTAACAGACTATATTTATATTGCAATCAGCAAACAACATCGAAAAGTAACTGACTAACTAATATTTAAGCTAAAATATATCTTATTGATATAATAATAAGCACTATATAAACTTTTGTTGAACGTATAAAGTGCAGATGGCCTCAGGTCAAACTTGTAAGGGACCTCACAGTAAATGTGATTCCCCTTACATTGTGTTATATGTATATGTAAATATAAATAATAATAACTTTTACGATAATTGTAACATATATATTATTATATAATTAATTAATAATTTATAGCTTGAATGTACTTAGTTATCTTTAACGAGAGCATTTAATAATTATGACTTCAATTTTGTATAATTAACATGTTTATATTTCATAATGAAGGTGATTCCCCGGATTTCCGAACATGTAACTAAATGCACTGGTACAATTCTCATTTCGGGAAATTTATCATGTTCCTGATTTTTAATAAGTTATTGCCGCTACTCAACATGAAAGCACAGTACTATTTTTCCTGAACCTCGTGTTCTTAACGCTAGGTTCCCAGGTTCCCTCTGACTAACATATTGTGCGGGGTATAGTGTGATAATAAAAAAAATAGAAAGAGTATAGAGCTATAGTTTCTGTAGTAAAAATGTGGTATCCTTCGCCAATATGTATTAAGATGATGATATTAAATTGATCTGTCTAAGGCCGTCGTAGCGCGGGGTCACAAGCGTAGGTTCGATTTCCACTCGAGTGAATGAAATATTTAATATTTTATTTTCCTCGCTCTAATAACGAAGCAAAGCCCTAAGCCTAAAAATGTAGAGCCCGTTGTAGCGTCACAGTGTTTCATTATAAACAAAGCGGTTGTAGGTTCGATTTTCATACGTAGCAATGTTTTAATGGTCTCTCTTTCGCAAGATGCGGTTAGAAACGGCAGCATTGAATTTCGGTTCTCAACACGCAATATTTCGAAAATTGGACGGAAAGTGAAGGAACGGAGAGCCTTAACACTAGGTTCCCTCAGGTTAAAACACTCCATGTCCAATTTTTACCAAATAGTCGAGACATGTTGAATGGCGGATCTGAACACCATACGTCAAAAATGTAGTCTTCCTCATGTCTAGGGAATCACTTTTAACGGGACGTCCCTTAGCAAGATAGACTTAAGAATATTTAATATATTTTGTAAACGGCGTTTACTCTATATGTATGAATATAAGAATCATATTTGCTTAGCTCATAAGATCTTTCTTATCTTCTTGTTTGCTGCAATATAAACGAGCGTTAGTTAGCATCTTCATTCAGAAGTGAACTGCACTGATACAGCTTTAGAAGTTTCCCAATTTATATTGAATATTCAAAATGAAATTCAGCAAAGTGTTGTTCTTCGTGTTCGCCTGCTTAATGGCGCTGAGCACCGTCGCGGCCGCCCCGTGGAACCCGTTTAAGGAATTGGTAATATATTGTTATTGTCCAAATAGTTTTAGATCAAATAATATCTTAATGTTATATGATAATGTTAACTTTTAGGATTTTATTGTAGGGATTTATAGCTGAGTAGACTGGAAAAGCGATGGTTGTGGGACTATTACCACTTTTTGGTTATTTTCTTGCTCTACTTACGCAAAGTGCGGTTTCACTCAAAATTCTCTCTGTTCTACCTTGGTGTGGAAAAAAAAGAGAAAAAGAAAGCTATTTATCTTTTTCTACGAATTATATTTTTTATCTTTTACAGGAAAGAGCAGGACAACGTGTACGTGATGCGATCATTTCAGCTAAACCAGCTGTTGACGTAGTTGGGGAAGCGACTGCCATAGTACGAGGCGGACGTTAGATTTATATAGATATACTTATAATATGTATATTAAATATATAAAAACATGTATTATTATAATTAATTTGCATTTAAATAAATATTACCAAAGTTTTCGAAGCCAAAATATTCGTTTCAATTTTATTTATTTTAATTATAAGAAACATTTACGTCTGCAACATGTCCAATCGAGCAAAATAAATGAAAAGACAAAGAAAAAGACCCTAAAACTCTTCTGGCGATCACATCAAAAACCATTGCTTTTACCATCAAACACTGTCCAATCTTTGAGGCAAGGCGTGTTGAGTGGTAAGACTCAACATTGTCTTCTTATCGGAGGAAAATAAAAATGATTAATTGCTACGAATGTGTCACGCTTTCAGGACTTGCTCACAACGCGAAAATAAAATAGCGGGAGACCTCTAAAATATTTATTTTAGTCTGAGTTTTAATATTATTATATTTTTTATGCGTACCTAGTCTGTTAAATTGTCAATTGTTTATGAAAACGGCCGATAAATGAAATACGGCCTGATGACAAACAGACAGACAGTTGAACGGAATGATAGCCCCTTTTGTACAGAACCCTATTAAAAAATACAAAATCATTTTAAAAAATTTAATCATTTTCGAGTGCCTTATAGATTTTGATTTCAAGTTTTTATAAATAAAGCCAAAACGACAATCCCATTTTCTTTTTACCCTTTTCATAAATAATATAAAACAATAAAACGTGAGAATTTATGGTTTCGTTGTTTATTGATATTAAAAACAGTAGAGGAAATATAATGTCGCGTTATTCTATAGCGTTCGTTCTTTTAAGTAAGTTTTTGTTTGGCTGTTATATTATTCGTTGAAATATTGATTCTATAGGAATAAATTTGCAGGAAATTAATAGATATTAATATATATATTTTAATATTATTAATTTTAATAGTTAAATGTTGTGTGTTCTTGAGAAACAGTGTTTTGACAGATGGACAAGCAGATAAAGAGAAATAAATAAGTGAAATATACTTGTACTCTAAGCATATAAAGAAGATGAACCTTTAAAAACAAAACTTTTTTTAGTTATCCTTATATTTTTTTAGTTGCTATACAAATTGAAGCAAATTATGTAAATATAAACTCAACGAGACCTGGTCGAGTGCGATTTTACCCAAAAAATTCGGTGTTTCGAAAATCTGATTTGATAGATAGGGGGTGTATTGTTTTCATTAAAGATTGTCCAGCTGCTTATAAGTAAGTAATTTTATATAAATATTTTTATATTTAATTGAATAAAGTATGGAATAGAACTGTAATTGTAGAGGCCGTCGTGGCACGAGTGTTGTATGTACGATTCCGGCTGGTGTAAATAAAATATTTAACATTTTAATTCCCTCGCTATGGTGCACAAAGCGCGGCGTTGAGTTCCGCCACTCAACAATCAATGCCTCCAAGATTCAATGGAAAGCTGGGAATGTAATTATCTTAATGGGGAATGGGGGTCTTAACAATAGATGTCCAGGCCTTTTAATAAAGCTAAAAACAAATATTTAAGTTTACTTTCAATATATAATATAAAATTGTGTATATATCTACTTAGAATTTTACTGTATAATAATAATCTTTAACCAAACGTGAGGTTTCGAGTTCGAGTTCACCCATTAGTCTTGGACATATTTATTGATGTTTATAGTATTAGCGTTTCCCCGTACTGGTTAAACAAAACTATTAACTTATATATATGCTAATTAAATCAGGCTAATAAGTTTTTAGTAGCAATGAGAGCACAAAAAAACAAAAAATTACGAATAAAAATCTTATAAGCATAATGGAAATCTCAAAATGTCGAACTAAATATATGCAAAAGTCTAGTAATAAAGGCAAATACAAAGGGATAGGCAAAAATAACCTAGTCACAGTTATTCTCTTCCCGCCCAGAATCGAGGCATTGTGTATTGAGTGGGGGATTCAATCCCCGTGGTGGGGAAACGTAAATAATTCGTGCCGTCGAGTAAGACTAACTAACTAATAACTCACTAATAACTCATTGCTATATGATATAATTCCAATATTAATTTATCATTCTCCGTAAGACGAGTAACCTAAATTCTCTTGTAGTTAAAATTTATGATTGATCACTGATCGCGGTCCATTAGGAAATTTGAGATAACATCACATTTTGTTTCTAATAAACATTGTATACATTTTCTTTAATATTAAGCCATTAAAAAAATCAAATTCAGCTTCACGCTGTATCCCGCACTCAGCAGGGTAGATAGAGGGAATCAAGTGTTAAGACACTCCATTAACCACTTTCCGCCGAATTCTGGAGGCATTGCATGTTAAATGGCGGAACTCAGGGGAATGATAACGTTTTAATTATTTACATTTCCAAGCTATAGGCGACGAGTAGCGATATTAAGTTCCGCCATCATTCCGCCAAAGTGGAGAAATCCACTTCCTTTGAACTTTTACACGTTTCCAAAAAAACAAAATGTTTTAAGGCGAAATATTGTATGTGCGAGACACTATGATGGATACTACAGGACTTTCAACAATTACTGTGAAATGGAATATGAAAATTGTAATAGTTGGCGACGTAAGTAAGACTTTTCTCATTTATCTCTTTTAGAAACTTTAAGCTTTGCATCTGTTTTCTTTAGTGTGAAAGATGAGATGGAAAGTTTTTTGGGGAATTAGCGACCTTACCGCGATTTTACAATTCTGTCTGTACTACCTACTTTGTTAAATTTTATAGATGTTTTTTGGGTATTTCCCGTTCTTTCATTTCTCACATTCCTCATCTTCAATGTATTGAACTTTTTTGTTTCAGAATGGAGCATGATAAAACGCGAAAGGTGCTGATTGCTGTATTTTATTTACAGGCGTTTCATGTATATCACAGAAAATGCAATGAATAATTGTAATATATCGTATATGTATTATTTAACATATAGGCAATATGTTAAATAAAACATACAATTTTAATTATATTTTATAACAATAAAAAGTAAAATATTTTCTATCTTCAAATATTACTATAATTATAACTGTTATTTTTGTTTGACTTTTTATCTAGGGACATAATCTTGGAGCTCAAATATTTTGCTTTCATGGGTGATACTTGTGGGTTCGATACGATCAATAGTATGAAATATTTTTATTTCCATGCCCTGGTAACTCTCAAAACTAAAGCACGGCAAAGCGCGGCGACGGAATGTCTTAACACTGTGTTCCCTATAGCAGATTAAAAGGGACATTAATTACAGGAACATTATAAATATAAAAAAACTGTTGTGTTCAATAATTATAGGGTTGACTACCACTATAGATAATAATAATATACATTTTATATACATTTTTCACTTCCACGCTCTGAGAAAACAAAGGTACCTCTCAGGTACCTCTCAACATGGAGTCTTGAAATTGGACTGAAAATGCAAAAAGAAGTGTATTCTGATAATAAAATGGTATAGGTAATATGTAATATATCAATATATTTAGGTCAAGTTGCTGTTTTGTTCTTATGTTCTTTCACAGCTCCACAATCGTCGTCGTGTAAATAATGCCATTTTTCTGAAACAATTAAATATAATTATAAATAACAACTTACAATCTACAGAAAAATATTTCAATTCTTAATATACTATATCTGTAAGTTGAGAAGGACTATACTATCAAAGTCTATCGTTTTTTAGTTCTTTTAACTTAAAGAACAAAGAAAGAGAACATTTCATTGTTTATTGAAATAGTTGTGATTTCTTGAAATCAAATAGTTCATTGAAATATTACGATTTCTTATGTTACAAATGGAATGCTTTAAAAGGTTTCTCTGGGTACATTACAAAGGAAAATACACAGAGGACTTAGTATGAAAACATTTGAACTTACCACAAAAAAAACATAAATATCAGAGCAGGATAGGAGAAATTACAGATCAAATCTGTTATTTTATGAGCAGCTCATATTGTGAGTTGAGTGACGGAACTTAACGCCGCCTTCTTTCTTACGAGAACGAGGAAATGAAAATAATTTATTCTGCCACAGTGGTGACAGAGTCCTCAATCATAGCGCTTATTTTCCACCGACGAAGACCTCAACTATTTAAAATGAATATTGTATGTATCCATTATACTTCCGAAGTAAGTTAAGGGAACCCAATAAAATGTTAATTGCGGACACAATACGCACCTCCTATATTACGACAATTTTCATATTCCATTTCACACAAATTGTAGAATTGTCTATGCTTCCCATTCTCATTTATGGCACAAAGGGTTTTCTTCCTGAAATTTCAATTACCCAAGCTCATGCAAAATTTTAACTCCGGAGAGGCTTTCAACTGGCAAATTCGTAAAGGTAGTGTGGAAAATTTAATATTCTAATTTTGCTAATTTTGAGGCCCCCATGGCGTAGAGACACAAGGATGTGAATGTAACGCGACGATTATGTGTTTGATTTCCACTTGGGGGAAATTGGGGGAAAACTAGGGAACTAGATTTTTTTTTAAATATAAAACATGAAAATGCACTCGTCACTTTATACCAGAAATACTAATATTTTTCATTAAGTCCACTACCATTTCGTTTCAGTCATTTTTCACGCGCTATTAAATATGAGAGCAATTGCTAACAACTGGTGAACAGTCGGGAATTTGGAGGCTTTTGTGGAAATGAAACATTTCTGTACTAGTAAAATGCGAGACCGCAATAAACTTATATCTATGTTGAAATATTACTGGAGAATTTTTACTTCCATCCTAGGGTTTTTTATTGAGGTTATTTAAATCTATTCTAGTTTTGCCGAATATTCTTAGGTAATGCATGATGATGAATATAATTTAGCAAATACCATATAATTTCTAACTTATAATATATTTTCAGATTCCATTTGGATGATGAACAGAAACCAGTGTAACCAACTTGCCGTTAAAATGGAGACATTACGTGTTGATTGAGAACTCTTTATTGTACTTTGGTTATTTTTTTTAGTTACACGCTGTATCTCGCATACCAGAGCACGGAAATGTTGTAATATTTTTTTTTCCTTGAATGGGAATCGAACCCTCAATCTGTTTCGCTTACGGACAAGACTTTGCCTAAGTAGAGCAAGGGAGTTAGAATATTATTACAAGACGGAGCTAGTATGATATTATGTTGCTAGCTTGTTGTAAACTAATATAAATAATTAAAACGGTTGGGCCAACTAAAAGGCGGTTTTCCAGAAAATGCCTGTAGTCTTGGTGATTGCTTACAGAGGTGTTATGAACCAAGAAAAGCTCTAAAAACATAATTTTGGTAACAAATTTCCCTATTTACTTTTTCCATTACACAGCGTACCTAACTCTAAATTTATTTTATAATTCAAATCATCAACATCAAATAAAGTATATGTAATCAAGTACGTATTCTACCTGCCCCAAAGGTAACTCACCGATCTACAATTATACATTCAATATATTCCGCCATACAATCTTCCATAGTCTGGTCATGTTCAGTTTTATTTTCAGTGAAACCAAAATCTGGTACTGTAGGAAAATCTTGCAATTCTTCACCAATACATGCTACAAATATTGCTGAAAATGTTATTATAAAAACAAAATGCAAATAAGAACACAATGCAATTATAAAAGAGAAAAACGTGCCGTGCAGGCCTTGCATGTCCGCTTACGGCGGGCCTGCTCAGAAATCGGTAGAAAATGGAGAATAGTCTTAATTTAAACGTAGCGTTTTAATACTAGGTTCCTATTTTCCCTCTGCCTACAATGCTATGTGCAGGATACAGCTGTAATTTCCAATAGTTCAATTGTTCAACAGTACTCTGGTGAAAGCTGTTTAGTAGTTATATAACTGTGATAACACGTGTAATTTTGTTTTCAACTTACCAAATGAAATGAGAGGATTAAAATTCTTAAAAAAAGTAAACATTTTCCATATTTTTAGAACTAAAGTGGAATTCTGTTAATTGATAACAGTTTATAATCATTTTATAGGCCATAATCGTAAAGATTAAACAGTGTTTAGTACTCGAATTTTGATAACAGGTTTGTTGTTTTCATATTTACAAGAAATGAGAAGAAAGTAAAGAATCTAGTGTTTTTTGTTTAATTCAAATTTTACATTCAATAAAATAAAAACAAAATAAAATTTTATTTATATATCAATACAATGAAGGTATAAATAAAAATCATTCCATTAAAGTTAATTTATTTAGAAAAAACAAAATTACAATTAAGTCACTTAAATCACATATTCGTATCAGCCATTCACGTTTTGGGCTCAAAAAAACGTGAATCGCCATTATATTAAGAAGATCTATAATATTTACACTACACACGCACTATACAAAATATAAACAAGAGACGAAACTATAGATACAGGAACTTTTTACACCGTTAACTGTACATTAGATTATATAATTATACCCTATTAGTATTCGAATTGATAAAGTTCAAATGTTTTGGGTTTCATGGGCCTCCTGCTATTTGAAGCACGTCTTTAGTCAGAAAATTTGGGAACATTGAGAGGTTTTTGTGTTAGCTGTCACTGTGTGCTCGAGTTGCGCAAGCGCAGTCAGTTCTGTGTCCATTTTCCTATTCTTAATCCTCATGTTTTTGTTAATTTGGTTTTTTAGTCTACAACAGCATAAAATTTCTTCAAATTCCTTCCTGAAATTGTCATTCAGCCACCCGTAGAGCAAGGGGTTGGAGACAGCGCTGGACATTCCAAACATATGGCATATAGCATATGTTATGGTCATGGAGTTTTCATCTAATAAGTCTTCTGTGCTAAAATCTGCGACCAAATTGAATACGTTCAACGGAAGCCAGCTTATCACGTAAGTGACAGCAATGGCTATCAATATTGCTGGAGTTTTCCTTGTGGTCCGTCTCCTTCCTCGCAACCTTTTATGGATTTGAACGTGCGCTATCACCACCACGAGTACCGGAACGAGGTATTGGAAGATCAAACTAAATACGGAATATATTGCCCTTCCGTTGTCTATCGGCCAGTCTTCTATACAAAAACTTATGGTTTCCATTCCTAGTAAACCAACTGTATGGGTTTTTAAATTTCTGAATACGTAGAGTGGAGATGCTAGGGCGAATGCTGTGACCCATATAAAGAACATTGTAATGAGGGCCCCCATTGTTTGCAATCCAGGCCGTGTCGGGTACACGATCAACTGTAAGGAAAAATGTAATTTACTGCTTTTATAATAAAGTTGCTTTTCCTTATGCTAATTTTATTATAATTTGTCTAGGAAAAATAAAAATGACTATAAAAACGTACGACAATAATTTTATTAAGAAAGTCATTTTCATACTAAATTGTATTCTATAAGATTTTTAAGGAATTATTTTTATTTTTTGGTTTATTAAGTTAAAAAAGTTTCACGCATGTCTTTTTGGTCCTACAAAATATTAATGAAAATAAAGTTTCATTTCCTATATTATCCTCTAGGGCATGTAAAATACTCGTCCATACAAGACAAGTTTACTCTAAACTTTGATAGTTTAAACTTAGTGGTTTACACTAAGGAAGTTCAGATGTTAACAGATGTTGAGTTACTTAGTCACAAAGACATATGCATATTCACTCGCTGCTTGCTTTACCCCTACTTTACTTTAGTTATTGATTTAGCTTAAAGCTGTATCCCGTATATAGAAGGGTAGGCAGAGGGAACCTAGGAACCTAGTTCAAGTTACAGTGTTCTCATTAAGACACTTCCGTTTCCTTCATTCCTCTGACTTATAATATTAAAATAAAGTATTTTTTTTTACTAAGTGATGAATAACATTTTCAAATGTAAAAAAACAATCACTGACCAAACAAAAATTGTGTTCAAAAACTTAAAATAAAGTAAATTTTTATTTAATTTTATTTAAACTAACTGCACTTTTATATATCAATATTTGTATAAAACATATTGATTTTGTATGAACTTCATTATTTATCAGTTTATCATTCGAGAGTTACATGTAATGAACCGAATACCCAAACACTAGACACGAGATAACACCACTTAATAAAGCTGATAGCGCTACCTATATCAAATATAAACAAAACGATACAAAAATATTTATTTTAAATAATTTAAACTAATAAAGCCGTGGTGGTAGAAGGGTGCGAATGTAAACGCGAGAGTTGTGGGTTCGATTTTCATTTACTATTTTGATTTGCCACTAAAACTGGGCGGAAAGTTATCCATTTTCTTAATACCAATTCCCTATAACGTGAAGCTATAAAAACATGCCAAGAAATACACGTATAATATAGCGCCTTTATTGGAAAACACTTGAATAAATCACATAATAACCTATGTATATACAGTAATTAACTACTAACTAATAAATTAATTAGATATTATCTAAGCACTTACGCGCTTGAGAAACTACAGGCGCCATAGAACTATAATTTCGAAGTACATTGTCGTCTAATATTATGTATATCTTATACTTTGTAATAAGTTTAGTATTAGATTTTTTTTGCAGCTTAACACTGTAACCCTCCTGTGCGGGTTACAGTGTTGGAACAAAACAAAGGCATCGAACCTACAACTACCGGACATTATTCCAATGGACCACAAAGGTTTCAATGTTGTTTATTTTATATAATACATTCACCTAAAGGTCACAAAGCCCTCCAGTAATATATGGACGATAAAAATTTGTGGCGTGGAAATTATGAGCAACAAGTGTGGAATAACATGGTAATGTATTAAAGGTGCTTAGAAGTCGAGAATACTTGGTTTTCTTTTATGTATTTCTTGTTGTTTTTTAACATAAACGTATAGAAGAATGAAAGAAAGAGGTTGCTTTGGTGGGTACCAAAGCAACCTCTTTCTTTCATTCTTTTTGTTCTTTTTGTTCTATCATTCAGCTTGGTGCCCAGCGGTACAGTGTCTCACTACACGAATTCTACTTTGGTAATATAATAAAGGTTTGGTAATGCAATATTTTTAAAATTGGACTGAAGGTATGGGACGGAGTGTCTTGACACTAGAGCACTAGAGCTAAACTAGGAGCTAACCTAAGTTTTATTTTTATATTTTTATTTAGTGTCAGGACTTTGTCACATTTTGCGGAATAGGTAAATAAGAAAAGAATTAGTTTGACATTTTCACACAATATATGGACATTCCATAAATTTTTCTCTGCAAGGAAAACTTGTGAAACTCTGATGAATTTCCAACCAACTTATAATATTTTCTGTCAATTTCATGTCGGAAGTTATTAGAAGTAAATCTGGCACAGTTTATTTCGGTTATAGGGTAATGGCACCAGTAAGCGACAAGCACCGATGCTCGAGACTTTTTTTTAACTTCCGAAAATATGAATAATATATAATTGATATATAATGGATATAAATATACATTTCCTTACGTCAGCACAATTTAATTTTCGTTCGTGAATTAAAATTAGATTCAAATTGAGTTGAGTTACATCAGTCAACATGCGAAGCCTAGACAATTCGGCGTAAAATGGGGAAGGGACGGGTCTTAATGGGAACAAAATGTCTTAATTTTCTAACAATTTAAATTATTTTCATTTTCCCGCTCTCGTAAATTAAGAGCAGCGTTGAGCTCTGCTACTCAATACATATCAATGTCTGTATCGTAATACTAGTGTTACTTTGCGTGCTTTGCAAAAAAAAAACTGTAAACAAAAAGCATTTATAACAAAAGTCAAAATGATTCATTATTAATATAAATATTACATGAGCCTTATATTATTATGTTATCAATCTTATATAATAAACGATAAATTTGATAATTCGGAAGCAGCAATAGAATAACAATAGAACGATTGTATTTACTGATAATAATAATAGATTACAGATGTTATTTTAGTAATAACATATGTACTTGTATATGTCAATAAAAACATGTAGAGGCCAGTCGTGGTGTAAAGGCACAAGGGTGTGATTGTAACGCGACGGTTCTGGGTTCAATCCCCATTCGAGGGAATGAATTATTGTTTATTTATGTTTTCATTTCTTCGATCTGGCAACAAGGCAAAAGCGAGATTGAGTTCAATAATTAAATTCGGCTGCAAATGGGGAACGGAGTGTCTTAACACAAGGTTCCCTCTCTGCCTACCCTGCTGTATGCAGGAATACAGCGTAAAACTGATTTGATTTGTTTTAATTAATATTCACCAAAGAATATTTAATTAGAAGATAAATATTCAAAGTTCTATACCAAGATGCGTTTCAATTAAGTAAATATTCATTCACATCAAAGTCGCGCTAAGTAAGATTCACTGTAGACGATCTCGATCTATTTATTAGATTCACTGAATAAACTTCTCATGCATATAAATGAAGTTGCTTGTTGAATTTTGTTAAAGAAATTCAATTTTTGTAAACTTTTTTAAGGTAATAAAAGAAAACTATTTAGAAAATGTATAAAATTGGATATTAGCGAGACTCGAACTTGACTCGGGTAGAATATTTGGACAATCTCCAAGAGCGGCAGTTTCTAGTCCTGTTCAAATACGTTTTCTTAATAACGTTAAGTTCCTTCGTTGGTTCTCGTACGTTCTTGTCGTTTCAGAAATGAGGCAAAGCGCAGCGTTGAGTTCCGCCACTCAATTCGTAACGTCCCGAATTCTGGTAGACGATCGAGAATAGACTGTCATTACACTATACGAAATATCTCCATATTATTTAAATATTTCGATGTTCCAGATACACAGAAACACGTACAATAACGATTTATAGGGTCTTAAGTCTTTAGCCGACACGGAATTAATGAGGAAGTAAACTTTTCATCAAAAGAAGTAATAAATTCTAATATAGGCAACAGTCTCTATTTGTAATATAAAAAAAATATCGGATCAGCTGATAGAAAGTCGAGGTTCAAATTTTTCGCTTTCGGTTCGCTCTGGAAACGAAGTAAACCGCGGCGTTGAGTTTGGCCATATGTCTTAATAGCAACGTAGTTCTTGGCATTAAATTATCAGGTTCCCTCAGTCTACCCTGATATGTGTAGGGTACAGCGTGAAGCTAAAAAATATACTTACACATATTTACTTAATTTGATTTGGAAATTTAGATGGAATGCAATGAAAGAAAATACTAAACAAAAGTTTTGACAACTTCTGTTTGTCTTACCGCTTGAGCAAGCATGAGAGAGAACAAAGGGACTGTACAACTTTTCATTGCACAGCTAACGTTGAGTTAGATGTTTACTTAAAAGAAATGCTCCCCATTTTTTTCTTTTTAAAATAATTTAATCAAAGAAGTTTCAAATGAGGTCTGAACTGGAGCAGGGGCACAAGTGTGGGACCGTAAACAGGACTGGTTGTGAGTTCGATATCCAATGCAGGAAATGAAAACTTATTTAAATTTATATTTTCATTTATTCGTTCTGATGTCGAAGCAAAGCGCGGCGTTGAGTTCCGCCACTCAAGATGCCTCCAGAATTTGGCGAAAAATTAGAAACAGAGTAACTTAACTCTAGGTTCCCTCGAAGATTTTGTTGAATTTAAATTATTTTCAAAACAGCTTAAGCAAATAAACCTGTGTAGAGTGATTCAAGTTTAATGACATTCTGTTTTTCACATAATTCCATAATTTAGACCGTACTCAATGTCGTAGAAAATAAAATTTTATTTCTATACTTAAAATATTACAAAATTATATGTTTATCGTTTGAATTTATTTCACAAAACAAATAATTCAAAGCTGTAATTCAAATCTAATAATACTATAGCTAATATTACCTATTACACAAAATCAACCTTGCCTGATATCTGTCCAAAGCGATTGCCGTGATGGATATAGTGGATACAAATATTGATATAGCTTGTATAGCACCACAAGCTTTGCATAAGCTCGGCCAGTCTGGTAAAGGCCAATGTTTGGTCAGTAGTTCCATCAGTGTAAGCGGTGTCCCGACGCAGCAGACCAACGCGTCTGATACCGCCAGGTTGACTATGAACATGTTGCGGGCTGTTCTCATTACTGGTTTTCTTACTACCTGTAAAAGAAATTTAATTAAAATGTTTCCTTTGTGATAAGATAGTGTAATAGGATTAATTTTATATAATACTAGCGGGCTGCCAGCGGCTTCGCCCGCTTGAACTACGTGATTATTAATTTAATGACAGAAATTTCAAATCAGGATTTTAAGTCGAAAATATAAAGATCTAACAATACTTACAAGGCACTAAAAATCAGACAGGCAGAAAGATAACAAAACGTTATATATTTTCATTATTTTATCAAAGAATTGCAATAAAGATATAGAAAATTCCAAGTTCCTTACCGAGATAACGACCAGTGCATTTCCAACAGCGCCTATGATGACTAGAATGCCATAGAAAGTGAGTACAAGGGCCCGAGTGGGGTCGTCTACTTTTCGATTTAGAGAATATTTTTCTAATAGTGTGTTCGGATTTTGGACTCCCCGCGATGCCTCAATTACCCATTTTGCTGAAGCGTTCAGGGTAAGATTCATACTGGGGTCCTCCCTCTGGAACAAGGAAAATTATGATTTATCACTTATTATATCACTATGTATTATACTTTTTTATATTATCTTATCATTTACAGTAGAATTAGATTATATTTTAATTTAGGACTAGCTGTGCCCACGCCCATAGATATACAGAAAAAAATACATGTTTTGAGTTTATATATAGTTTATTAAATATTTATAGTTTATCTATTACATAAATTCCACTGCGCCACGAGGGCCTCAGATTCCTAGTAATTGGAAGTATGATAAGATTTAAAGCAAATTCTTAACTAAATAAGGCAAAAAAGAGTAAAACGTAGGAAAATGTTGGAAACTTAGTAATTTATTCAGTGAAATTGGGCTCACGATGTAACAGTTTCCAGTGAGCATAATGATAGCAAATATTGAGTTAGTAAAATGCTTTTCCTATTCATTTTCTTCGAGCTCTGCTACTTTTCAGTCAGATCTTCGTGTTCCTCAAAATTTACTTTATAAATAAAACTTTTATATTTTCGTACTAACTTGCACTATACCTTATATTCTCGTTTCAATTGTCGAATGGAATAAATGTACTATGTTTTTTTAAAATTACAAGCTATCTTTATACTCTATATTTTGAACAGTACATTTGGCCAACCTTTTTAATAATATTCCTTCCTATTATATTTAAATAAATGGAAATCAGACCGTCGTTATGCAGTGTGACAGTGTGTGACTGTAAGTGTGATAGTTGTGGGTTCGATTCCCACTCAAGGGACTGAAATATTTTCGTTTCCTCTCTCAAATAACAAGGTAACGGCGCAATGTCGCGAAAACTGGCCGCTGGGTAGGTGACGGAGTGTCCATGCACTAGACACTGCGGGATACAGTGAGTATCTGAAAAACAATTTCCAACACTATTATCGAACCCACACCTATTACATTCAATTTTGTTTTAACCTTTAAGTATGGACGTCGGGTCTCACAGACCCATGTGGGTCTACGAATTCTACAAATCGGCCACTTCTCGGTGACCTCCGCCACTGAGTCTCTCAGTACCTTTCGTATTAATGACAAAATGAATGTAGATAGCAGTGGTTGTGTGTCTGGGTTCAAAACACGGGAGTATTTAACTTTCTAAACGGGACTTGGGTCTGTCAGACCCGACGTCCATGTTTTCCATACAAAGTGATTTCAAAACACCATATATTTTTATAATATTACAAAATATACTTTAATATTTTAATTGTATAATTTGTATTCAAATGTTTATATTGTTATATATTATATATTATTTTGCATTATTTGTTATATATTTTAGTAATATACATATTATTTACCTAAAAAACAGATTCAATTTTTTTAGTTTTTATGATAAAATGGAAAAAAATGATCGACCAAGCACGTCAGGGACAAATATATCGGTACTTTATAATCAACATCAAACAAAAGAATTAGACGACGACATTTTATAAAGAAAATAGCACTTTATCAAATAAAAAGACGCGTTTCGTATACTAAACTACTCTAAGAATTGAGAATGACTTTGACTCGCATTTCGCGATCTGATCTATCATTTATTGAACATGAAGCTAAAAAAATAGTTTTGGGTTCTTGAAAAACATGTATACTTTGCCCCCAAAAGATATATAGAAAGACAACACATACTTATGTTGACTGCAATCGTCCTGTTAGCCTACAATGTTGAAAGCCATTGTGTATCGATATTCAATAGTACCTTATCTTAAGGTGTTGTCAAAATTTTTATTTTATAACATAAGATGTAATTTCTTTATTTTTTTTAATTGTTAGACTTTATATTTTGTTAAAAAAATATTTATTTTATTATCTGTCTTTTTTTAATAGTATTATTTTCTTAAAAGTCATCCCATGTGGCCAAAGACTGAAATTGTGACTTTAAGTTACTTAAATCGTTGTGATGCGTAAAGTTTATTTTATTTATATTAATTTTGCTTGATTTGAGGCTATTCATGTAAACTAAAACATAAAATTGTCTTCTTCCTTTAAAAAACAGACGGAATATGACCAATAAATACATTGGTCTGGCAGACCCGACGTCCATATGTGTGTTATAAAAATATCACGTCCATAGTTAAAGGTTAATAACCACAAAGGGACAACACACTATAAGTAAGAACATTTCCTGTTTTCACAAATTGACGAAATCTTTGAAGACATAAACGTCAGTTAATTTGTATCGTAATTTAAAACCCACGCACATCACTGACTGACTATTCAAAACATTAAGAAATCGAAGCACGTTGAGGAAAAATACTGATTCATTTAAAACTTTAACTGGAAATGAAATAAATCTGTTTGAGACTGAAAGTAATTTTACTGATATATTTATAAGTAGAGGCCAGTTGTGGCGCAGGGGCACGAAGTGTGACTGTTAGTGTGACAGGTTGTGGGTTCGATTCCCAATCGAGGAAGTGAAATATTGATTTACGTTTATAATTCCATTTCTTCTGGTGTCGAGGCAAAGCGCGGCGTTGAGTTCTGCCACTCAACGGTCAAAAGTGAAACGGAGTGTCTTAACGCTAGATTCTCTCTGCCTAACCTGCTGTGTGCGGGATACAGGTGTGAAGCTGACATATAATCCAGTCTAATCTTTTTGTCCTCTACATAAAGCAAGGACCAAATTTCAGCGTTCTACGCCGCATTGTTTTGACTGTCAGTAACTAACATAATAGTGACTTGAAAGTAACGTAAAAGTTTTGTATATTATATGAAGTATTATATAGATTTCAAATATGGGAACAACCGGAAATAGGCCCGCGTAAATATTTATAACGCAATCTCCGTTACACATAAATGTTTCAGCACTTTTGTGCGTTTTATGTTTATCATGAAATTGACATTTTTAGCGTTCGCTTTGAAAATGCGTATGAAACTACACCTGGAATATTATTGAGAGAAAATATACAAACTAATATGATACGTATCGTAAGATTTTTAAAGCCTAAGTTCCCTTAAAATTACAATATTAAAAGTGTTTACAGAATAACAGGATACTAAGCCCACCTGTTGTAAAATTTTAATAATAAATTTCTAAATATAAAGAATTTTACCGACTGTAAGTGCGAAAGTTCACACAGCAAATATATATATTACAACTTCAAAGATTTTTTTTGCTCTAGTATAAAGCGCGGCGTTAATTTCTGCCTCTAAACACGCAATATCTAGAAAAGAGAGTGGTACTTGGAGAATACAGTATACTCTTCTCTTCTCTTCTATATGCGGGATACACCGAGAAAATTATTAACTATATTAAAATTTATGCTGGCTGCAAGCGTGTAAAAATATTTAATATTCTATGAATAATATACAGATATTGCTTTTATATTAATACTAGTGGACCCGAACGCGCCTACGCCCGCTTGAACTATACGAATATTTTATTAAATATATTTATGAAACTATCTTCAATTTTCAATAGCGAGAGAGCAAGCTCATTTTGGGTGACGTTATCTAACAACAAACTTTGCAAATCGTTGCTTAGCAACGACAGTTGTTATTAACATGGCGGAATAAATTGCATGTCAAATTTATAAGTATTTTAATATATTGGTATATATCGAAAATATTACAAATATGAGAAAAAAAAGTATCCTATGTTCATCCCGAGACCCTCAAGTATCTCTATATGTGTATTTTATCACAATTAAATTAGCGGTTTGGGCCTGATTGCGTAAAAGACAGACAGACAGACAGACAGACAGAGTTACTTTCGAATTTATAATATAGGTATGGATGGATACTTGTATAAGAAATAAATTTTATATGAAGGTTAATACCTTTTCCAATTTTCCGTTTTTCAAGAGATTTGCTGTTATATACATAAGAAATAATTTTAACTAAGCTCTTTAAAGGCTCATATGAATGAATTATTACTTATAATTGGTTATTTTCTAAAAGGAAATGAGTAAAATAAATAAATAGAAGTATACTTGCTTTACGAGTACTTTTAAGCCTGGAAATATTATTATGTAAGAAATAGAAAAGGGTTATTTTTTTTTTTTTTTCCTGAACTATCAAGACTCTGTGTGGCGTAGAGTTCCGCCACTAACACGTCTTTAATTTGCGGAGAATGGTTTCATACTAGGTTCTCTCTATCTACTCTGTACTATTATATTTTTTACGTTTTATGCAATTTCTTCAAGAAGTATTAACCTGGTAAATAATTTATAACTTACTTCGCTTTTTTAACTATTGACATGGAAAAAGTCATAAATTATGACCAGGTTAGTACAACTTTATACTTATTGATTTATATTCGAGAAAGTACATAAAAATCTTTTATACTTGAAAGAAAGTATAATAAATCTTTTAAACTTTTCTTTATGAATTGCTTTCAAAGAATTTTGGATGAGTTGCCTCTGAATAGAAATCTATAAGTAAGTAGTATGTTTACGAAGATTGTATTTTATTGTATAACTAGCCACCCGCTCGCGGCTTCGCCCGCTTTAACTACTGAATTATACATATAATGTATGTCGCCGCGACCCTTATTGTGGGTACATAATTATATTGTCGATATACTTATTTCAATTCCTTTTACGAACAATGATTTCATTGTAAGGTAGTTACTTTGAATTCTACTATTTTATGCCATTATTATAAGTTTAATTATGTTTTTAAATATTACATTGAATTTAGAAATAAATAAGAGTGAATAAATACTGTGATTATTAAATTATAAATGAATAGTTTTGTATTTGACAGCTACCGATCACGCCACTTTAGACGCGTCATCGCTTGTCATAGAATGACTCATAGTCAACGTCTATATAAGGGCCGCACGGGCATTGTACGCTCGGTCGAGGCTCTACCACGGCTCGGAGCACTACTTGTGCTCCACCGCTGGCTAACCTCGACCATCTTAATTATAAATGTAGTTAAGACTTATTTATAATTATCTACTTGGAGTTGAGGCTCTGGTGTGGTCAGATGCGCTACTCGTGCTCTGCCACATAACCTCGACTATTCGGATAATTGATTATTAAGTTAATCAATTATTATCATTGTTACGAATGTGGTTAAGACCTATTTGTAGCTATACTGTGCTGGAACAGTGAAAGGCGAGCGTCAGTTACTGTAAAGGGGCCCCTGAAGCCTACAATTGTGGTCACAAGTCCACGGCACTGCTCCGAGCTTCACACATCATTTAAAGAGTAAGATAACATAACATTATTTATTTACCTACCTACATTGTTATTTATTACACTTATAATTATAACCTTTCATAGTTGGTTTACTTTGAAATCGTTCAGTTAAGCTTTCAGTTATTATTTGGTTTATTTATTGACTCAAGATTTATTTATTTGTTCACTTCACTATTTATGTTAAAATTACCTTGCTAAAAGTATTTGTACATGTGCTATGTGTTCTTTTTTTTTTTTTTTTATCGCTGGGAAATGCGTTTACGCAGACCGCCCATACGGAAGGTGTACCTTACGGATGGGCGGTACTGTGGGACTCACCGGTGAGACCGATCCTACCCACTAAAACCCAGCGGAAACCCTCTCCACCAAAATGAGACGCCGCAGGATCGCTCGCGCATACTACTACGACGCCTCGGTGGAAGGCCCGTCTTTTGCAGGCCATCGTCACTTTCAGTTCCTCTAGGGTAGGGGGAGTAGAAAATGGGCATACCGCCTTCTTCTACCCCCTGGCCTACGGCGGCGGAGCGAGTCTGCATTCAAGCTGGACTCGCGCACCCGTTCCGCGGCCTCCTTCAATGCGATTACAGATTCGCAGAAGGAGACCATTGCAGACCAGTTCCTCTCACAGTCCAGCATAGAAGTTAATTAAACCCTACTGCAACCCGCATTTTCGTAGTTCCAATAAGGATTTTCCAATTGTTTTAAAATAAACCTAGTAGTCTAGTAAGTGTAGTCTAGTAAGTAGTAGTAAGTGCCTATATAAAAAGGTTAAATCATTTGTCTTTGCCTCCCTCATATAAAAGAAGTATTTTAAATAAAAATCAATCAATAATGACAACAACATTACTATCAATCTTTTTACGTTCGACAATGAGATTTCTTAAAGGTATTTTCATTTCTTTTTTAAATCGACATTCTGCAACTCTACGCTTAGTATCGATCATATTGAAAAACTGCCTTCGCTATATTGAAATTGTGAGCTAATTGGAACGTAGTCAATTATTGTATTTTATGTTTTCAACTAGCGACCCCTGCAAGGCTTCGCCTGCTTGAACTGTATGAATATGTATATATTATATATTAGGAAGTGTATTTTGGGAAAATTATAAAGTATTTTTATATATTAAATAGTATTTTTACAAGCAAAAATACAGACACGTAGACCAAACTCTAAAATTGTTCATTTGTGTTTTGGTATCTATAACTATAAAGCACTTCGAAAACAATTATTAGAGAGCGGATATATTTTAACAGTAAATTAACCAAACAATGAAAAAAATGGAATTTAAAGGAAGTTTATTTTTTAAATTATTAAGTAATTTAACGAATTACCAAATTTAGGGGAACCGATATATTAAAAGTGTACAACAGAGTGTTTTAACACTAAATTCCCTCTACATAATGCTATGTTTAAATGATGAAAATAATTATAAAAATAAAATATAAAATAAAATACCTTGAACCAGTTACCTTCAATCTTACTTATTAAATAACTCATTACATATATATATATATATATATATATATATATAGGTAGTACCGCTCTAATTTATGCATGTTGTAATAACTGCGGCGTGCAATATATGCGATTAGAATTTATATGGCCAATATACAATGGCTATTGACGTCACCTAATGATAAAACTGAATAGGAGGGTTCTGCGAAACTTTCAGTTTTTTTCATATACGCAAATAGCAGAGTAGACAGAGGGAACCTAGGTACCTAGTGTTAAGACACTCCGTTCTCATTAAGACACTTCTGTTTCGACTTTCAGCCGAATTCGACAGACATTGCGTATTGAGTGGCGTGGCCGCGCTTCGTTACCAGAGCGAAGGAATTAAAATATTAAATACTTCATTTCCTAAAGTGGGAAACGAACTCACAACCTCCCTCCTTCATCCCTTAAAAAAACTAATTTAGTACAGTCTACCAACATATTCCAAAGTCCCCAGGCATTAAAATGTATATGTATATTAGCTTAGAGGGTCGTCAGAGGTATTGGTGCCCTCAAAAGTTTTGTTTGTTCTACAGCCAATATGGAGGGGCTTTCGCAATTTCATTTAGCATGTTGTTTAATGACATCGTTTTCGTATAATGAGGCTTTGTAAAGCTCCTTGAAATGTTTTAGAGAATTACCAATATTGGTAATTTAATTTTACGGTTATGTTTTCATTATGGACTAGTATATGTATGTTTTTAAGGTCGTTTAGCCGCAGCGTATATCATATGAACTATAAATGTGCTTTTATTAGAAAAATAGGTATATCCGCTTACTTTAACTGAACCTTAGTATGTTAAATAAACTCTAAAGTTGAATACTATAACAAAAAATAATTAAAACTTAACGTCTATATTGACACCAAATATCAATTTATAAGAATAATATTAATTAAGTAACACAAGCATTGATTTCTTCAGAAACACAAATAATTCCTGAAAAGTAAGAGTAAACTTTGACTGAGGTAAGATGACGCGGTCGTGGAGAAGCGGCACCTTATCTGACGATCGTGGGTTCGATTCGTACTTGGAAGAATTATTTTACTGGTAACAAGACAGAGCGTAGAGTTGTGTGCTGCCACTCAATACTCAATGTTTTGAAAATAAGACGGAAAGTGGGTTACGGAGTGTTTTAACACTACGTTCCTACTCATGGAAATAACCTTTTATATACTGGACACAGCATGTAAAACAAAATATTGTAGTCGCTTCTAGAAAGTATTGTGGGAGCAGCACTAGAAGTTCATTCTGAATTTACTGAAATGTTAACTCGAGTTTTTACATAACATTTTTTGAAGGGGAACTACTCGTATGTAAGTCCCAGCCAGTATATTGGCACCCGCATGATGATGCAATGGAACGCTAAGAAATTTCTGTTCTTATCTCAGCAGATTTTGGGCCCGTAATTTTTTAAATCCAGCTTTGTTAAAAAAAAATGAAATATAGTACGGTAGGTTAGCTAACCTTATGTCAACATACTCGGTTTCCCACGCACCGGAACTCAAAGCCGTGTTTTGTCTTTGACGAGAGCGAGAAGATGAAAATACAATATATACAATATATAACATATTCCAACGGAAATGGAAACCACAATCCCAAAATGAAAATAATATGAATATAATCATTCTTTAGAGTCTCCAGACCATATGATTCTTCATCGAGCCTAAAATAGATTTTGAAGTTTATTCAAGCACATTTCACTATCACTTCAAATTAAAAAATAACTAAAACAAACCTATCGGATTGCGAAATAACGTGCTATATTCCACTTAAATTCAAAAGTAGGTCGATCTTATTTAGGTATAACTGAGTTTCGTTCTTCATCTGTCATTGGTTGTGTTTCATTGTATAATGTGGCGGATGAAAAATACAAGTTTTTTTAAATATTTAGTGTCAATGTTTTAATTATGAACTTGAAATAATAGGGGAGGCTATCGTAGCGCAGTGGGAGGACAGTAAAGGCGATTGTTGTGGGTTCATTACCTATTGGGGAAATAAATTATTTTCATTTCTCCTTTCTGTGCAGCGGTAAGTTGCGTGACATCAATCCGGCAGTCTGCAGCTCTGCTCGGCAGTAATTTGGGTGGAAAGTGATGAATGGAGTATCTTGACGCTATCTTTCTCTAGTTAGGTGTTTAACATTTTCTTTAGCAGAAAAAACCTGGACTTAAAAAACCTCGATCTTGGTTTTCCGCCAGAATACGATATTTCTGTGGAACTGGACGCCACGTGTTGTCTTGCTAGAGCTCCAGAAGCTCCCCTTTAACATCGGTCATTAGAATAATAAATAGTATTTTGAAGAACTAAAAGAGACTGTGACTCTGATGAGGCAAAGCATGGCGTTGAACTGTGTCACGCAACACCCAATGTTTCTAAAATTCAGCGGGAAGTGGGAAATTGTCTTAATGGGAACGGAGTATCTTAACACTAGGTTTCTTTTATCTTCCCGACTATGTGCGGAAAGTTAAAAAAATATATTTAATAGTTTAAAACACAATAGCTGCTTGTTTATTATTTTTTATTCCAAGATTTTCCTCACAAGAGCGACGTGATCCGTCCAGAGCCAATCTATTGATAGGAATTCAATATAGATGGAATATTCTTTAGAGAAAAATATTGCCTTATAACAAACCTATTCTTGATTTATAATTTCTGATTTTCAGTGTAAAAATGGTTGACAATTAAAAGCCATTAGAACTACAGACTAAAAGACTTCCCAACTACACAACAATACCATTGTTTGGTATTATTGTGTAATTGAAAAGTCTCTGAGTCTGAACGAGACGACCGTAGGTTCAATTTCTTGGCGAAGAAAAGTCCGTAACAAATTTCATAATTGTAGGTCAACGAAAAGTACAATTTATAAAACTTGTGAAAATTGAGTTTGTTTGTTTAAATTAATTAATTTCTCATTTCTCGCCAAACTTCATATAAAATTTTAAAAATACGAAATTTATAATTTCCCAAATGGAAAAGAACCCACAACAATCACATTTACGTTCAATTTTGAAAATGAACTATTAATAAGAATATATAAATATAACAAGTTTTCCTCGCTTCTATCTATTTAAAGGCACAATCCTAGCAAATTTCCGAAACAACGTTAGTTAAGCACAATAATACTAGTACAAACGCTACAAGCGTGTTGAAACCATATTAAATCATAATTCGCATACAAATTCCACCATACAATGTCAGGTTAGTGGAATGAACAAGGAATTACATTTTGCATTTGATGTGAATGTGAATATGAATATGAAATTGTTAGATATAATTTGTTTTGCTTACTGGAAATAAGTAATATAAAATTGTAAAAAACCAAAAACTCGACTGCGGTAAAAGTAAAAAGTAATAAGCATATTAGCCTCCTTTGAGTCGCGCAGTTGGGTAAAAAGAAGAAAAATCGTCGCTTTGTAGATGAGAGAGTCAATCCACACAGTACGAGTTCAGAAACTAAATAGTAAAGTGGAACGGTTGAGCAAAAACAAAAATGTCGTCGTCGAGGCCGTCATGGCGTAGTGGCATAGCATCGGACTGTAAAAGCGGCAGTTGTGGGTTCAATTCACACACGGGGGAATAAATTATATCTTTCACTAGCTTTTGTAACTGGCAGAGAGAACATAGTTAAGATTTACCCTTTATTTGTTACCAGAGTGAAGTAATGTAAATAATTAATTTTGATTGCGGGATTCGAGGCTACAACTGTCATGTTTATAACTTCTGTGCCGTTGCACCTCGACGGCACATACTTTGAAACTAATATCTCAGTGAGTTAGTACCTAGTATGTAACTTCACTCGAGTAAATGTTTATATGAGAAATACGCCTACACTTATAAGTAAATATAGATATGTTTTAGTTAGGTTGGTTAGAGTGCGACGGCGGGCTTCGGGCACGTGAGTATCTAAAATGGACGGAAATTGGAAACATAGTTATTAATTATTTACTACCTTCTCTTTGACTCCCTCCAGAATGTTAGGGCAGGTAGGAACGTAAAGGGTAAAATTATATTTTCATTACTATTTTTAATTGATCGTTTCAGGCTGCACGCTTAAAAAAACATTTTTCTAAGAGACTAAATGTTTTAATGACGAGTGGCGTTGCGGCTTAGACTAATGAACTTAACCCTCAATGTCCGGAAAACGAAGTGTCTGGACACTAGGTTCACTCTACTTACCCTGCAATTTTTTTCGCTTCTTGCTGTGCCAGGGTCTCTCTCCTGCACATAGCAGGAGGTATAAGGCAACCTAGCATTAAGACTCTCCGGTCCTCTTTCAAGACACTTCTATTTCCCACTTTCCGCCGAATTATTTAGCGGGAATCGAACCCACGCCACGACTGCTGTAGAACGGTGCCATATTTGAAATTTACTACTGCATTTGGGATTTAATTGTAATATTTTCTTTATATAAAAATATAACACTTATTCTATTAAACATAGTTAAGTCCTACCATCAGTCAATAAAAAGATAGGTCAATATAAATCCTTTTACAATTCAAACTAAAGCAATCCGCGAGTGTGTCCTGGCTGATAAAAATTGAATATTTGAAATTATTTTTTGTTAACGTAACGTCGAACAATAAGGATTTTTGCCAGATTATTTATTTGTTTAGTTCCTATAGTTTTTAAAAATGACGTTTTTGTTTGCTTTGAAGTTTTCTCGTGGTAAGAAGTAACGATATCAAAATAAAGTTTTTATTTTTTCTTTCCGGGAGATGTGGATAAATGATTCCTCTGAGTAGATATGAAACCCACAACCTCCGAGTTTGTTGTCCCATTCCATGATGGCCTTACGTTCTATTTTTAATAATTACTGTCTTACATTTAAAATATTATTTTTGTTTCATTCTAATTGAGGCGGGAGAGTTCAGCCACTCAATACGAAATACCTCGAGAATTCAGCGGAAAATCTATAACGCAGAGTCTTAACACTAGGTCCCCATTTTAATAATCACAAATAAAATTCAAATATTATAGAAGCGTTGTTAGAACAGTAATCGTTGACGGCGTCGGGCCCAAGAGCATTTGACCTAGTTCATACTTAACAGCTCTGAATGTGGACTTGAGGTTGAAAATACTGGTTTTAGAAAATTTGTTTTCATATGTTATTGTTTTTGGTTTTATTAGAAAGTTTTCAGTATAGCTTTTATTTTGGAATCCAGGCCAACCATATAGCAGGTTAGGCAAAGGCAACCTGGGGAACTTAGTGTTAAGATACTCCGTTCCCTCTCTCCCTCTGCGTATCCTATTAAAAGAAAATGGGTTATATAAATATTTGGCTATAAGAATAAAACAACCAAACATTAAACTGAAACTAAAACATCTGTCCATGACTTGGGTGATTAATCGCCATACACATGTTGCTATTTCATGCAAAAAAACGGAATTTTAGACTAGTTCATACAATAACTAAGCTATTGTGAACAATAAGGAAGTACAAATTTTTGGGTCATGCAAATTTTGAGTTTGAAATCTCTTCAAACAAAAACTTGTGGGTTGAAAACCAGAGAAATTTGTATAATTATGATTACCAAAAACAAAAGCCAAACAAAAGCGACGGTTGTGGGTTCCATTTCTAATCGGGGGATAGGATTAATTTAACTTCCTCCCCCAGTTCTGGTCAAATGACAAAACGCGAGGAGTTCAGCCACTCAACACACAATATTTTGGAAATAGAACGGGAAGTGGGAAAAAGAGTGGCTTGACACTTAATTTCCTTTGCTTATCCTGCTATGACAAAAGCGTGATGCTGCTACATATTCTTTAATTTCATTTCGAATTCTAAAAAGGGTTCAAAATTGAGTTATCTTTTATTAAGCCACATATAGATATGTATTATATATACAAGCCTCTCTTATCGGACCCATACGGCATCCGGTTACATACTAACTAAATTTGTTATCTGTGCGGATCCTGGGTACTTAACGCGGCGTAACTTTATGCCTACATTTAACATCCGCTTTTATTCGCACCATTTGGAAGCTTTTGAGCTCTGTTGACACTTTTAAACTGTAATTTACAGTTTCAACAGTTAAAGTTTATTTTATTTATATTGCCTTGTAAAAGCTACAATATATACACTTTTTCTAATGTAATGTTAACTATACTAAAAAATCCTATACAAATATGAACTTTGAGGCCAGTCGTGGCGCAGGCATGTGACTGAAAACGCGACAGGTTGTGGGTTCGATTCCCACTCAAGGAAACGAACTGTTTAAAATTTTTATTTATTCGCTCTGGTATCGAGGCAAAGTGCGGCGTTGAGTTCCGGTATTCAGTACGCAATGCCTCCGGAATTATGAGGAATGGAGTGTCTTAACACTAGGTTTCTTTTGCCTATCCTGTTGTGTGCGGCATACAGCGTGAAGAAGTAAAAATTGTATTTATAATACAATAGAAATATATCTTGAATACACTGTAATAATATATCGTACCTTCTCGTAGCTTCATACTTTATCCCTAGCGGGATAGATAAAGAGATCAGAATGCCCAAAACTACGGTCTGTGCATACCTCTTCCGCCTCGTCCACTGCTTATTGATACATATCCTATGGAATTCCTCCAGTATTAATGTTAGGAAGTTCATCTGATTATAGTTTAACTTTAAATTTATTTAAATTACTATCTAGATAGGTATATGAAGACACGATAATGTGTTTGCCAACGTAATTCTATCAACATGGCGTAAATGGGTAGCGTGCTCTAGAAATAACTTTATTACTAGATCTTTGTTTGTTTAACAAACGATCGTCTGATCTTAATGACAGTTGAGATGTTTGCGTCCAAGATTGTGTAGACATCAGTGGTTCTGGATAGAAATATTGAGTCTAATAATTGGTTGGTTCAACGCGCTAATCTCAGGAACTACTGGCTTGAGTACGGGAAAATATTTTGAGAAAGAAAAATACTTTTTAGAAAACAAGTTGTAACAAGCATATAAGAATTTATACGTAACCCTATGAGAACATGTGGCTTAGTTAGTTAGAGTGCTTGAATGGTTTCCAGGAGGCGCGGGTTCAAATCCCGCTACGTTCAAATTCCAAAACTGTTATATTTTCTAAATAAAATAAAAGCATTTTAATATTAAGATTTAAAATTGATGTATAGAGACGTCTTTCAAACAACCATCCATTCCTCTCTATAGCATGTTTTAATAATATAACAAAATAAATGAGAAACAATGAAAATTACCAGATTCTGGCTTTCGTCAGCGGTTACCGAGCTCTTAGCGTAATCGAGATGTTTTGCTCTTATGTATTTTTCATACTTTTTTTGTGGACGGTATTAATAAATTAATGTGCTATGGTGTGTTGTATAAGAATAGAGTGCGAGATTATTAGTTGTTGTAAAATAGATTGTTTTTAAAAGTTACTTAACAAGTAACTTTTTAAAAAAATATGTATTACGTTGAGGCAGTCGTAGCGCCTGGTTTTGGGTTCGATTCCCACTCGAGGAAATAAAATATTATAAATGAACATATTTAAATTTATATTTTCATTTTTTTGCTCTGATGTCGAGACAAACCGTGGCGTTGAGTTCCGTCACTCAACACGCAATACGGACGGAATGTCTTAATAGGTACTAAGTTCTTTCTGCCTACCCTGTTGTGTACAGCGTGAAGCTGAATAAGTTAATAATAAGTGGGTATACATATGCTATTAATATTATCCATTATTTAATACATTTCTCAGTAATAAGTTCTTTTACAATGCTTGTTACTTTTATATCCTGAAGCCATATTCTGTTATATTATGTCCTATTATCACATACCCTAAGGCGTAGAAGGAATGTCTTTTATTACAAGGTATCTTTATTTCTTTAAAAGAGACCGTTTATATTATATTAATTTTGAGTTAAAACAAATATTAGTTATATATATTGTTTTTGAGATAAAATTGAGTAGATAAGGTTAATGCCATATTTACTATATAAGATACTATATTGCGATCAGTTAGATACAATTGTTAGGTCCTGAGATTGGATAATTAATTTCTGTTTGCAAACAAACATACATACACTTATGAAATTTAGCACACGTGCTTGGGAACCTAAATAGATCATCATACTGAAAATTATAATATCTTATTCTAACAATATTATAGATAGGTACATGTCAAATTGATAATCCCTTTTTTTAAATAAGTTAATAAGAATTAAGTATGTAAATTACTTGTATCTTCGCCAACCCACGAGGAGAAAACAAATCGATATAAAAAATATACATTAATTAACATATAAAAAGGCTTATTAGGCCTGCTTACCCTGCAACATGCGGAATGTGCGTAAAGATAAATAAAAAGAAAATTAACATAATGTAAATTTATCAGTCTTTGTAAACCGAACGGTGGGTTTTTATTAATAAATATTTCTTTATTTATTTGAATTCTAAAATATTTTTTTAACTAGTTTCTTTTTTTAGCTTTACGTTGTAGGTACTCTCAATACCTAGTGTTTCCAGTGTTCCCTCTGCTTACTTTATTATATATGGAATACAGCGTGAACCTAAAAAATATAAAAATTTCGTATATCAACCAAGCTTATTCCACATATTCCGAATTCCCGAATTCTTTGATATCAGAACTTAGAAGATAGAATAGGATCAAGGTATATTTTACATTCACGAAAACGTAAAATCTACAAAA
>JAEBDU010000088.1:1097154-1138228 GCA_016802625.1 Heliconius numata
AGGATCAAGGTATATTTTACATTCACGAAAACGTAAAATCTACAAAATGGCTGCCTTTATAAATATATTAAACACGACTAGTTGTGGGTTCCATCTCCCCTCGAGAAAATGAAATATTTATATAAATTTATATTATCATTTACTCGCTCCGGAATTTTTAACACGCAATGCATTCAGAATCCGGCGGAAAATAGGGAACGGGATGTCTTAACACTAGGTTCCCTCTGCCTACCCTGCTGTGTGCGGGTGAAGTTGATTTTATTAAAAATAATATCGCAAAATACTTTTATTCTAACAATCTGTTTTTTCAAGTCAGATTCGCTCTGAGCACTGGTAAGCCAATTAATAGTTTGTTACATTGCATGTTTCAATTTTTTAATTAACGATACAAAGATAGGCAGGTACAAAGTTACAAGTATAAGTTGTTAGCAAATTACTATTTATTAAACTATTTATAAACGTTTTGGCACCAAGGAAAAAGCCTGGCGCTGAGTTTCTTCGCTCAACACGTAATGCCTCGAATGATACGGCGGAAAGTGGAGAAAGGTGTGTCTTAACGCTAGGTTCCCTCTGCCTGGCCTGCTATATGCGGTATACAGCGTGAAACTGATTTATTTTAAATTTTTATTTTAAAGATAAAAGTTTCTAATATGTGAAGAAATACTGCAGTAATAACCATATAATTCTAAGTGAATTTGAGATTTTTTTACAAGAAGCGGCGGAACTACTACATTTTACACCTACGAAACTATATTATATAAAAAAATATATCTAAATATGATTTAAAGAAATAAAGAAAGCAGAAGAAGCCAAAGTTAAATATAGTAGGTATGTTCTGAAAAAACTCGTCAAAAAGTTTAAGCTGTTTATCATTGCTAAACAGGATAACTTTTTGAGATTAAAAGTTTCTCGTATGCAGAACTTTATGTTCTGAAGAAAGATTTATCGTTAAGAAACAAAATACAAAATATTTATTCGATTGAATTTCATATAAAGTAAGTTAGCATCAATTTTAGTTAAATACCCATTCATGGAAAAAAATAATTAAATATGCTTCACGCTGTATACCACATACAGCAGGATAGGCAGAGGGAACAGAGTGTACACGCAGTTCCTCACTTTCCACTGAATTTTTCGAGGCACTGCGTGCTTAGTGGTGAAACTCAACGCCGGGCTTTTGTCTCGATCAAGCGAAGAAATGAAAATATTTGACGAAATCGAGTCGGGCTCGAGCCCACAACCATCGCGTTACAGTCACACCCTTGTGCCCTGCGCTACGAGGGCTATACAAAGTAGAAAAAAATATATTCAGTATTCTAAATTTCCTCGTCGATCCACAAATGTAGGTTTTATCTCATTCGCTCTTATCAGGGAAGTGAAATTCGGCATTCATTGACTCCGTGTAATGCATTAGTTGGGAAATCTTATCTGGTGTGATTACCATTGAGAATTGAGAATAAAAAGCTTATATTTTCAATAGAAGTGCCGTAGCGACACAGCGGCACAACGTCTGACGTTATACGCAATGTTTATGGGTTTGATTCCCATTTGGGAAAATGAATTATTTTAATTTTCTTTTTCGACAATAAAACCAAGCACGGCAGTTAGTTCTGCTACTTTCCAAGCGACCGCTGGGAAATGGAGTGTCTTGACACTAGGAACAATCAAAATCAATCGGACAAGTGAAATCGTATTATATTTCCTATCTGTCTGTCCACACGTCACAGCCACTTTATTTCGAATCTAATATACTATTTGATCTGTCCGTTCTGCGCTACGTTTGTTTTGCATAGGTATAGCAGGGTAGAGAGAATTTTTGCCTTTACTTTTATTTTTAAAGAACTAATTTGAATTGCGCATTGTTTTATGAAAACCAACACCGAGTTTATAATTAATTAATGTTTATTTAATTTTTTTACCTTCACACTGTACCCGCTCATAACCAGGTTAAGGTAAAAAAATAGAACCTATATTATGGTACACGTGTATTTTCTTTAGTCATTATGAATGAAAATTTAAAAAAAAGGAGTTCAAAACAGCCTTCATTACTGAATCTTCACAATAGATTCATTTAAACTAGAATTGGTTAGAAAATTTACTTCTACGCGTTTCTATTCTACGCTGTTACTAAATAGATTTACGTTTTCTTGCTAAATGAAGGTATTCTATGAATAGGTTTTCCTAGAGACACAGGTTCGAGTAAGCAATATTTTATTTTTTCAACCTAGATGCAAATTATTATTTACGTTTACTTAATATATAGGTAATACGTCAGCATTTTACAAATAAGCTTGGTGTCATTTAAAGTAATATAATGCTAAATTATGCATAGTTGGAAAAGAACTGCTGTTACCTTGAGATAATGTGTTGTTATAAAGATATAAATGATAAACAAAGAATGTTTGAATTTCTTTTTAATATTTACTTGCAACGAGTGGGAGGAAAAGTGGAGAATAGTGTCTTAACACTAAATTTCCTCTGCCTACTCTGCTATGTGCGGGAAACAGCACGAAACTAATTTTTAATTTTGATTGATTTGTTTTTATTGCATCTATAAAAGGGTTCAAATCATGAAGTCAGTTTATAGATCGTTTATTTTACTATTACCTAACTCGTGTAAATTTCTTTAGTTATTAACATTGAATATTCAGGATCTTCATTTCCAGTAAGCTCATTTGAATATTGGTAGAATAATTTATTGGTTTAATATTCATACTGCACATCTATTTTACTTTATATTTCATCTTATATATTTTGTGATCTTTAAGAAAAACATTAGAAAAACAGTTTCATGCTGTATCCATGATATTCCGATTTCCACTTTCAGTCCAATTTTCATAATATTACCTATTGAGCAGAACAGAGTATATAAGAGCAACGTTATTTTTTTATTAGTATAACGTTGCAATTTATTTGATTTCTAAAGCAAAGTATTTAATATAATTAATTCCTCCGAGTGGTAATCGAACTTACAACTGTCGCTTCTACAATCAAACATTGTACTTCTGCCACGACGGCAGTTTTGTCTAAATATATATAAAAAAAGAAATTCGACCCTCGTCCATTTCGTATATGGGAGATAAAACATGTGTTATAATTAACCATTAGCTGGCTTATTTATGAGTATGTGTTTACATTTCACGTACATGTGTTTTATGAATACCACCTGAGACTTGAAACACCATAATAAATTAAAAATGATTTAATGTAAGGCCATTATATTAAATTATTTTAATTTATATTAATTAAAAATTATTTATTTTGAGGAAATTGTGGAATTCGTGGCCCGGTGGCTCAAGGGTGTGACTGCAAATGAGCCGAAGTTGTGGATTCGATTCCCATTCGGGGGAATGATATATTAATTATTTGCATTTCTTCGCTCTGGCAACAGGTCAAAGAGCGGCATTAAATTCTGCCTCTCGATGAGGCGGACAGTGGGAAGTGGTGGGTTCCTCTGCCTATCTTGCTGTATGTGGGGTTCAGCGTGATGATGAAAAAAGACATATATTTCTAATATAGTTCTTGTCATGTGGCCTGAATAGGTGCAATTAGGCTGCCAAAGCAATATACTATACGTACATTGTACATATAAAGATCCATTAAGAACAAATTGCTCTGCGGCTGCACAAAACAAATAATTATCAGCAAATACTGGTTTGTCACGATCAGAATTAGAATTTACTGTTTTCTATTTAAAGTATAAGAAACTCTTAGTGACTGATCACTTCGTTAAATTATTGGTATCTGTTAGTAGCTATAACCTCTTCCTCTGCTTACCCCGCTGTGTGCGGGAAAAAGCGTAAAGATAGATATATGGTGTCGCGGACTTTATCTTCGAACTAATGAAACTGAATGTTTTTGTAGTACAATGTATTTCTACACTTTAACCGCGCGGTTAAAGTAATATTATGGCGTTCCTAATTACTTTTATTTCGTTACTTAAGTGTAACTCAGAATACGGAAACCGTAATATTATAAAGCCTATAGCAAACCTTAAGGATGTAGCTTTATATAAAACAAAAAAAAAAGAAAAACCAACCAGGAGTTCCAGAGTTCTTACCGCTTAAACATACAAACAAACTCTTCGACTTTATTATATTAGTATAGATATACCACGGTCTCATATCGTTCTTTGAGTAAATATTCGATATTGTATTAAACCTGCCTCTGCAGTAATTTATGGAGGGCCAAATCAAAAATTCAATAAGGAAGAACGTTGACAGCTTTTAAGGGACTTCGAAAAGTGATTTCATAAACGATTTCCGTATAATAAAGTACTTGCAGCTTGTATAATTATTCTGGTATCAATTTGAATATTTTTATTTATTTTATGCATTAAAAAGGTCGATATATATTTGTATATAAGATGATAATGTTTCTTAATATTCAAATTATTCAACACCTAAAGAACTGTTCAATTATAACCAATAGTTCCTGAGTTCAGTGCGTTCAACCAAACAAATTATTTAGTTTTATCACATAGATATAGACGTATAGATAGAAAATTTCGTAAGCCGACGAGATATATTAATATATATGCATCAAGATAAAACAAGATTTTTCTGGCAAAATATGAAAAAAATATAATAATATTTTGATTTGAAGAGTGGGCGTAAACGACAAGCGTCGCTCATATCTCTTCAGTTATCAGACCACACAGTGTATGAATTAAATTATGTTTTTTTCACAGATTTAATTTGTCGCCCACGTCGCGTCGTCTACCGAAATAAGCTGTCGAAGCATATGCTGATAACCTAATGTATATATGAAATATTTTAATTTTAATTATGTTTATATTAATTATTTGGAGGATTGATTAAATTTATCTTGTGTCAAATGGTTCATATGGTTATTGTTAATGTAAATATTCAAGACATTCATGATGAAGATAATTTTAATACTCTTATATAGAAAGAAATAAATATAGTGATTTAAGACTCGCTTGTTTTTTTTAATATAGATTCAAAATATTGAATTTAATTATAAATCGTTATCATTACAATCAACATTGAAACAGCAAATTTAATGACGTAATGCAAGGTATGGACTTGAAATTTGGACTTACCCTGAACCACAAAGAGAGTCTTTCAACTCTAGATGATGTTGATGAGCTCAGCAAATAATGGGCATTAGTGAAGAGACTTCTAGGCCTTTCTAATGCAACTAATATAAAATTCCAACTTTTCATCCAATGCAATGTCTCAAGAATTTTAAGGTAAGTAAGAAACAGAAGAGTCTTAATAAGGATTAAAATGTCTCAAGACTCCACTGCTATGTACGAAAAAAGAAAAAAAAGATACCGTCTATTTCGGTGGTTTATCAAAAATTAAGATTTTATGAAAATATCTAAAGCTATATAAGCTTTAATTATAACAAAAATCTAAAGAAAAAAATAAAACCTTTTAACACTAAGAAGCTAGGTCAAATTATTATCAATGAAACATAACAATAAGAATTCTGTGACCAATCTGTCAAATCTACAGCTAACATGATTATGTCTTTATATCTTATCTAGAATATAAAATGTGTTGACATGAACGTCAAACGTCGTATGTTATATATTTAATATAATTTATCTCCTACAGTACCCCTCAGTAATAGCACGTATCAAATTGGGTTCCGCCACTCATCTTATAATAATTTAAATTTGGGCGAAAAAGGCGAGAATAGAGTCTTGACACTTGTAATTGGAAACTGCTGAAAACTAGTTTCACACTTGGCTGTAACCGAGATGGTTGTAGATTGGATTCCCACGCGCCAGTATGAGTTAATTTTCATTTCCTCGCTCTAGAATTGTACTAAGATAAACATTCTCAGTTACCTATAAATAAATACAGATAAAAGTTTGAGTCCATCATAGCGCAGTGGCACTGATTATGAATATATGAAATCGACTGTAGACTAGAAGAAAGAGGATTTGAGTTCCGTTCTCTACACATCATTTTGCGAATTCGGGTGGAAAATGGATACTGAAGAAAACAGTAAAACTAAAAAAAGAACCGTAATTAACTTAATGCAAATAGGACATAATGAAATTTAATTTAAATGAATTCTTGATTATTTTAAAACTTTCTTAATTAATAATAATAGTTGATAATGATAGAACAAAACAAACATTTAACTATGTTAATCGACTGAAGCTGTTTATAATACTGATTCACCGTAAAAACCTGCGCACAATTGAAAATTGATTTAAATCCTTAATTAAATATATTTATCAGATATTTTAGTGGTAAACAAAAACATTGTCGTCTAATCAAAATTGTATAAGATCGTCAAGTCTTTCGACATGAAACAAAGGATAGCCAATTTATGTAAGTTAATTAAATTATGAAATATTTAGAGGCGACATATTTTAATTTCAATATAAATTTTGTGCTTTTAAGTTTAGTAATTACCCTTTTAAGCGCCTTTGATATTTAATGACTTCGTTAATAGAAATTCGAATAGACTTCAGTTCAGTGTTTATTTTTGGCGTATCGAGCGTGTCAGAGACGCTGGACGGAGCACCAAACCTCTTGCCCCTCATCCACTGACATCCATGTCATGAAGATGTGGATGATAGGCACGTGTCAGTGGAGCATGCCCTCCGGGGGGTTCTCATGCTTTTTACGCATCCCTTCTCCAGTACCATCGACCTAAGTCTCCTCCTACCTCGCTTACTGCTCACTTTTCCATCATACATTTTACTATACATCTTTGCCAATATCACGATGTATGGAAAATACACGAAGGTCATAAATAAAAGTCGTGTTCCTGGAAACGTTAGAGTTGCCAATTCTAGGAGTTATTTAGTTTTATTTGAAGCTTTAAAATAACTTTGTTGACTTAACTTTAACTTATTTAGTAAAAAGGGTAGTTATGTTCTTTTAAGAATATTTCATGGAGATTGTTTTGGCGCACCAGCACGGTAGATGACGAGACAGTAAACGCGACGGTTATGGGCTCGATTCCCACTCGGGAAGATAAGTTATGGACATTTCCCCTTTCTAGTAACAAAACAAAATGAGCCGTAGAAATCCACCAACATTCTTTAACCCACAGGGTTAGCAAAAGGAACTACGCCACGCAGCGTATATTTTTCGGGACATAGCGCACTGAATAACGGAACTCAACGCCACGTTTTCTCTTGATACACTCGTCAGAGTTCTCCCCCGAGCTGGACTTGAACCCACAACCGTCGCGTTTACAATCAAACGCTGTACTGCTACGCTACTATGGCCCCGATTTAATTATTCACAATAAGCTTATATAGACAAATGTAAGTATTTGCCAGGCTTTCACTTAACCCTTTATACCTTGAACAGCCTTGTGACAAAATATCTTTAACACCGCCCACGGGAAAACTAAAATACGCTTTTGAAGTTTCGTATAAATAGAAATAATTATGTTAAATATTTAACTTAGATTAAAATTTTGGGGCCGTCGAGGCTTAGGGGCACAAGGGTGTGAATATTATGCGACGGTTGTGGGTCGATCCCCAGTGGAAGGAAAAAACTATTATTAATTAATATTTTAATTCCTTCGATCTGGCACGAAAGCGAATGCGCGATGTTGAGTTCACTCAACAGCTAATGGCCTTGAAAAATTCAGTGGAAAGTGAAAAAAGAGAAGAAGAGCAAAACCAAAAAAAAAAATTAAATATTTAATTCCCGCGAATGAGAACTGCACCCATTAACGTCACGTTTACATTCACGCTTTGGGTCTCTGCGCCATGATGGGCTTACACTACAAACAAACAAACCTTTTCTAAGTTTTTTATCTAAATATGTGTTGTATATTGCTCATTGTTTTTTATAGATGTTTGCGAAACATAAAAACGTGTGGCTTAGACCCTAAGCTATATTTTTAACCCGATCTTTATAATAATTCTCGTGGTATAAGTGTCGATATTAAATTCTATGGTGACATCATCTCAGCGCTTGTGGTGTATCAAACTGTAAACGCAATGATTACAGGTTCGATTCCAGTGTGAATAAATGTAGATACACATATATTTAACGCGCCGATTGTGAGACCCATTTTTACTCGGGGAAATCTATGACAGCATAAGAAAAAAACAGTATAAAAAAAATTAACCATATATAAATTTAATCATAATAATTATTGTTAAGCGACAAAAAAATTAGACTGTAATCACTGATATAAAATATATTATATTAGCCATAAGCCCAGTGATGGGAATCCCATCAGACTTCCAAATAAGGTTTCCCTCGGGATTTATCCATATACGGACATATTCAATTTATCTTTCAGCAACCCTTCGCAAGGTTCCGTCGTTTTCATTATTTATTCCTTTTTATCTGAATAAAAAAGTTTGTGTCGCTAACTTTTTGGACATGTCGCTTGTGTAGAGAACAAATTATTATTATTATATGACATTTTATTTTATTTATTTTAACTTAACGTCTTGTCGTACATTGGGTTTTGTTTAATTTATTTTCCGAGTGGGAATCGAACCCACAACCGTCGTGTTTACAGCCACACCCGGTTCTGCGCCACGACGATATTTTTCAATATTTTTTAATAAATATAAATTTTAATGCATTTTAATTTTTTATTGATAGACGTACTGCAACCTCAACTTCGACACCTTATCGAGACATCAATCAATTCTACAAATTCCAATCGATTTACTACGATTTGAATTCAAATTAAAGTCGTATTCATCATTTATGCTTTTTTAGCTTCACGCTATATATATCAAAGGGTGAGGAAACTTATTGTTAAGACACTCCATATCCTACTTTCCGCCCAATTTTCGAGACATCGCGTGCTAAGTGGTGAAACTGAACACTGCGTTTTGTCTACTAGAGCGAGGAAAAGAAAAATCATAATTAATACTAGTCGTTAAACATGCATAATTCTTTTAACTAATTCTAACCAGGAACTACTAAACGTACCTACTATAGCTGAGAGAAGGTCAGCAGACCACCCATTAATATTTAAATGGGTCCAGCGCTGTTTAACTCAATTGATTAATGTCAAATAAAACTAACCATCCTAATATGATATTGGTCATACATTATGTTGATATATTAAACGATTATATTATTTTCCGGGTATGTTATGAAAAAGATTTTAGTTTACTACTTCTTTAGTTACACGTTGTATCCCGCACATAGCAGGGCAGGTAGAGGGAAGCTGGAATCCTAGTGTTAAGACACTCCGTTCACATTAAGACACTTTCAGTTTCTCACTTTCCGCCGAATTATGAGGCATTGCGTGTAAAGTGGTTTAACTCAATGCCGAAATATATTTATAAGAAAGATAAACGTAGAGCTAAAAAAAACAAGAAGCAAAAAAATATCCAGCACATAAAAGTTTTACTTTACAGAAATATATAAAAGTTGCTAGCAAATATGGTATTAATAATATAAAATGGTTTATTTCACACGCAGGTATAGTACGGAGCCGACTACGAGGTACAATGGCGTCGTCGATATCAATTTTATTGTATACGTTATCGTTAGTGCCGCTATAAACAATCGACTGTTTTATTAAAGGTCGCTGTACTATGAGGTAATAATGTTTGGTATAGATGTACCTACAATCTATATAACATATATTTTTATTTTTGAAAATTTTTAACGTATCGAGATTTGAACCCGCTTCTTGGTTTGCACAATGTGTACTAAACATGTTTTAACATAGCTGCAGGAAATTCAAGAAATCATCTATTAGTACTTCCCTATGCAGGAAAGGGACCTACATGTGCACCAAATTTTAGCATTCTACCTCACGTAAATACCGCTGTGAGCGGCTGTAAATAGTTGTTTATTTGAGCGCAAAATTTACGGTAGTTACGTGGTTTTGCTATTCTCATAAGCTACCGTGTCAAATTTAAAAAAATGTTTAGATAAATGAAAACTAATTCTCGTGAATGGCTGTAGACATTTTGCTACAACTCATACGTGGTAATAGAATTCGAAAAGAGAAATGAAAACTGTTCGTAAATTGGAATAACAGCTTGTAGGCCAAGCTTCTTTGTATATTTTGCTTATTTTGCGCATAGATTTTTTTTTATTTTCCACATACTCCATGTATACAGGGTGGAAGAGGCAGCGCTTCTTTTACTGAAACTGCATATAGGGTAAAATATTTCAAACCCAGAATTAAAAAAAATAATCAAGGTACCTCAACGGTTTGGACGTAGGATTTTTTATTCATTTCACGATTTTTATCCATACCTGTATTTCGTGTCACGCACACATACGTAAGCGACGTTGCCGCTTTGACAGGTAAGTGTGTGCGTGCCTATGTTATACTTTACAAATGGCGTTTTATTTTAAAACGATAATTTTATTATTTATTTTGTTTGAAAAAAAAACTTTTTTATTTTTGAGAATTATTTTTTTTCCGAATTATATTAGGGTTTTATAGAGTAGTTAAAACTGTGGTTTCATTTAAAGTGGCGCTGACAATTCCACCCTGTATAATAACCTTATAAGTTTCCCTTGTCTACACTTCACGATGCACGTCACGATCTATGGAAAACATGTAGATTTTCTCAACGATCTAAAGAATTAAGGTTACATAAATATATTTACATATTTCAGATAGAATTTAGATTTTTGCTACAATCTAAGTATCAAAGACGCTCTATCGTTGCAAAGGCACGTACGCTGTCTCCAGTTTGCACTTTTATATTACGAGATCGGAATGAACAATCATATTGAGACCGAAAAACAAGAAAAATAAAAAGGCTTAGTTTACCTTTCTGATGTTTTTTTTTTAGATTTTTACATGTTATTCATCACTTGTCATACTTTTAGGAAATAAACAAAAAAAATGTGTATTTTAGCTTCATAGTGTATTCCACAAAAAGCAGAATAGGCAGAGAAAACTTAGAAACATAGTGTTAAGACTCTCCGTTCCCATTAAAACACTTTTGTTCCCCACTTTCCACAATTCTGTGGCATTGTTGTGACCAGAGCGAGGATATGATCATTTTAATTTTTTCATTTCTTCGAATAGCAATCGAACCCACAACCCGTTGCGTTTACAGTTGCTTGCTGATGCTCCTGCGCTACGATCGGTCTCAATATATTTTATAGCTTTTTATTATTTTTCTTAATTAGTACAGAATAAATCAATGTATCAACTTTATAATTGGACTATTTCAGTAATCTTTTCTAATTAAAGAAATGAATCCCAACTAAAATACTACAAAAAAAACGTTGTTTTATTTTCTTTTAAGGAAAGAAAATACAAATATTTGTGAATGTAATCTTCTAAGATGTTAGAGAATAGCTTAGTGTTTATCTGTAACTAAGCCTTTAAGGATACTATGGACATATCTAATCGAAGATGTCGTTCGCTAGGATGTAAATACTAAATATGATATATTGACTTGTAATAATGATATTTAGAAATTAAGAGTACGACTGTTCGACGGTTGTGTCGCGGAGATTTTGGATTCTATTCCCGCTCGGAGAAATCTTAACGAAAAAGACAAAGAGCGGCTTCTATTCTTGAGTTCCGCTTCTCAACATGAAATGTTTCCAAAATGATGATTTTTTAAATTATTATTTTCTTTGTTTCTTCATTTTTAGATATTTTAAGATTTATTTATTAATAAAAAATAATTTTTAAATTTCAATAAAAACGTATATAAATGTATCAAAAAGTTTATAAATATATAAATTTATAGTGAATATACACAGGTAGGTAGTACAACTTTAAATATAATTTAATATTTTGTATGCGAAATTATACTTTAAAGTAATATTTAACTTAATATACCCGCTGTTTCAAAAAATAAAGCTCATTTAGTGCATTTTAAACTCAAACTTAAGAAATACCACGAAAAAAATTACCTTATAAAAAGTTTTTTAAATTATTTTAAAAAAAGAAGTGTATTAAATTAGTACATATATAAAAAAATAATATGTTTAATAAATAAATTATTGACAACTAAATTTTGTATTTTTATTTAATCTTTTTTTCTTTCCATGTAAGTTAGCTTGTGTCTGTTTGTAATCTGTATTCCAAATAAATATCTTCAATTTTATTTTTCACAACTTTTATTATGTTTCTTTTAAAGAGGGGAACGGAGTGTCTTAGCACTAGGTTCCCTCTGCCTACCCTGCTGCGTACGGATTACAGCGTGAAGCAGATTTATTTAAAATATTCTTATGAAAAAGTTAAAAAATCTTACCATATCATCATAAAAAGGCATCAGTATGTTCAATATCCTCTTGACGTGAAAGTAACATAACGTCCAGTTTACTCTAACACCACTACAACTATTCCATTTTCCATGATTTTCATGAAAATTGTTCGCCAACTTGCCTGATTTGACATGCACTTAGAAAATAACACGATTTCACAAATATTATTTATATAGTATATTTATTACAAATAAAAATAAATAAAAGCAATAAAAAGATATATTTTATATATAAATAAGTTAAATATTTTATTTATATCGCGAAGTTTTACAGTATGCGGAGAAAAGAGACGTGCGCTCTACGGTACGTCTGAAGTACAACTGAGTTGCTGAATTTCATGAACGATTCATAGCCATTTTTTTTATAATGACCTTATAGTTTTCAATGTTAATTGTTTTATTTACTTAATTGAGTATAAGATAATGTTATTTTTTGTGTGAAATATAATTTTTTTGTACTATATAAAGTTAATTTATTGCGAGGTTATCCTGGCGATTTTGGAGAATCTCTGGCAGTAAAAATACGATAGTTATGGGTTCGATTGCCGTTCGGAGATCGGGGTTGATTAATTTAATTTATTTTGATTTTATCTTGCTGCTACATGGAGTGCAGCGTTAAGTTCCGCTTCTCAACATACAACAATTATAAAATTGGGCGAAAAGTGAGGAATTGAGTGTTTTAACTTTAGGTAATTTCTGTCTACCGCTGAATGGATTTACGTAATTGAGGTAACAAAAGTATTTTGTATATTTAAAAAAAAAAACATATTTTTACCGACTTCATATAAATATGAATTTAGAATAGTTTCTATAAAACTTTCTTGAGTATCAATCGAACTCACGAAGACCATAATTAGATTCACTAATCACTGAACATAAAGGCAAAAGTTCTAATATACGAAATGAACCAAGGCATCTATTTTTGTAGGATAAATCTATTATTGCAGTATTATATTGAGTTACCAGAAATGTGTGCGAGGTTAGACTCATAATTCTAACCTAACGATCAATTAGGGGGGGATCTATGGATATTGCAAAAGGAACTTTATTACAAGGACGTACGGTGTATAAGATTTTGTATGTTAATAATGTATGTACTCGTATGTGAAAATAAACAAATTTGCAGTTTTGGTAGAAAAATAGGCAGATTTTTTGTTGTTATATAACAAGGCTGAGGTATATCTATGTACTTGCATTAGAAGGTTATAAGGTTATCATATATGGGCTCTTATGTGTTTGTTTTTGTTTTTTTCAGCTTCACGCCATATATCGTGCATTGCAGGCAAAGGGAATCTGGGAACCTGAAATCGTTCTCGACTTTTTGTCGAATTAGAGGCATTGCGAGGTAAGTGGCGGAACTCAACGCCGTGCTTTGCCTCGTTACCAGAAAATATTAAACATTTAATTTCTTCGCTAAGCCTTATGCTGTATCACGTATATAGAAAGTAAGGCAGAGACAACTTAGAGTCAAGACACTCGTTTCTAGCTTTCCGTCCGAATTTGAGACACTGTTAGTTGAGTGGCGGAACGCAAAATCTGTCTATTACGGGAGCGAAAAAATGAAAATGAGTTATTCCCTTATTTGGGTACCGAACCCATAACAGACAAACAAGATTATAATAAAAGGCCTTCCAACTGCGCTATAATGTTCTCTTAATAAAATACAGACGACGATGACTATGACAACCCTGAAAATAACTGTATGTATTTTCGTCCCTAGTCCATAATACACAAAACTAAAAAAATTAAAATGTATTATGTAATATAATAAATAAAATACATAAAAGGAAAGCAAAAACCAAATTCACTTGCCACATTACAAATTTTCATTATCTTATTTGTATACGTAAGAGGCATGACGATGCAAACACTTATCTAAATCTTAGTCAATTTAAACCTACATACGTCATTATCGACCAATCACCTCTCCGGCCATTCGTCTTTATTGATCCTTAAAAAATTACATCCTGTCCGATTTAACAATTTATATTTTGTTTATTATACGACTTATGATTATACGACTTATGATCTTAAAAAAATTGTGAACGAATTCAGAAAATAAGAATTTTCTCCCGTTTAAAAATGTTGATAATTTGTGCATTTAAACTGCGGCGTTAAGTTCCGCTACTTGACAATAATAAATCAATTGTTAATACTGCTATATCATTCTACTATTTTATAAATAATTTACTTCGAATTTCCGGCAACTTTTTTCAACTGAATACTCGTTAGGGATGCCGTTATGATTTTATCGTCAATATCGAAGGTTGTTCGAGGGTTTGTTTGAACTATTTTAATATCAGTTGATGAAAAATCTTGAAAAGGGTCAGTATGAAGATGTATTTGCTTTTTTAGGGTTCCGTACATAAAAAAGCTCAATGATCCTTATATCCTTAAGTTTATAGTTTGTTAACGCACAGAAAAAAAATCAACCCTTTAAGTCAAAGGCCCAGGAAGCCTTCAAATATTGTTTTATTTTATAGCATATAAAAAATAACCACGAACCAAATAGGTTAATTTTCAATATTTACGGGAACAGACTAGTATTAATATTCAATTCTCTCTATAGCAACGAATAGCAGATAAATAAAAATTTAAAGGCCGGCAGTGTAGCTTTGGCTATCATCGTAATTTTTCGCTTTAATTGTCTTCTGTATTTAAATTCATAATCGACAAATAAGTAATAGTATTAAAATAAATTCAATAGTAAATAAACATAAACATTTAGTTTATTTAAACTAGACGCTTTCAGTATTTACGTAATTTAAGAACGAGACATCCAACTTGCATAATGTGATGCGAATTGCGCTTATCTAAGAGAACAAGAAAGGAAAATAAGCTTATCTAAAATAAAATATATTTAATGTTTTTGTTAAAATGTATTAAAAAATACATGAATTATCTACAGTGTTATATAATAATTATTATTTTAAAAAAGTCCGATTGTCTTTGATATCTTTTTACAATGATAATAAATGAATATTTGAAGATTTTTTTCTTATTTGGAAGAACGACTATATTTAAATGATTTCAATTTCCTTATTTGAACAGCGCGCTGTTAAATACTGCAAGCAACAAGCAATGTCTCGAAATTGGGCGGAAAGTGGAGAAGGAATAACTTGCTACTAGCATCTTTGCTATGTCTCATATGCTGGAATCAAAAAAAAAATGAATGACTGAAACAATAATTTACTTTATCTCCATCGTAGCGCAGTTGATAAAAAACTGACTAAGTATTATCGTGGGTTCGATTCCCACTCAAAGCGAACAATATATTTCAACTGTTTTGACATTCTCGATCAGTACTGTTTTTTTATATTATAAAAAAATAATATGTTAATATTCCACACAGTACCTAATAGATATTAATTTATTTAGTTACATTCATCACTCACATCGTCCATTCTGTTTTATTTTAATTATATTTTATAGCATTTTTTTTAAACTACTTTAATATAAGCATGTTCAAAACTAGAAAAGGTGCGACAGTATGGTTTTTGACACGACGATTGTGGGCTCGATTCCCACTTGAGGGATTGAATTAATTTGCTTAACTCTCTCTGTTAAAAAGAGAAATCGCAACCTACAGCTGAGCGATTCTTCATACAATTCGATGTCTTAATATTAGGCGGAAGGAGAGTGTCTTAAAACTAGGTTCCATCTGCCAACCTCGCTATATGTAGGAGACAGCATGCAGGTATTAAAAAATATTTTTAACAACGTAATTTTGGTGCTTATAGGAATTGTATTTGTAATAAAAATAGCATATTTCCCGAACAAGGAACAAGGGAATCCCCCAGCCGTCGCGTTCACAGCCCCAAAAGTTGTCAGTTAAAATTACAAACGGACAAACATAATAATTATATTTTTGCTTATATTAATACAATGGTTAACGTCTGTGGTGAATAAGCGTTTTAATTGCAATAACCTCAGGAATTCAACATTCAGTGGTCCTTTGTGTGCCAACATATTCTTCTAGATACGTTTCAAGCTATGTGAATTACTTATTTAATTTCCTACCGTCAGTCTGAGTTATATTTTTTAAAATGAAGACTTTTATTAAAATACCGGCTCGTTGCGTATGAAGATGAAAAATGAGATGATAAATATTAGTTTGTATTTTTTTTTTTCACGTTTTAGTTTCACGCTCTTCCCGCAAATAGCAGTTTAACCAGAAGTTGGGAATCTAGTGTTAAAACACTACGTTACTATTCAGACACTTCCGTTCCATTTAACATTTAGTATTTGTTTTATTTATATTGTTACATAAAAAAATATATATCAATATAAAATATTTGATTAGGAGTAAAGTCAGAAAATTGCTACAAAACATTTTTTTGGCTGAAACTTTAGTTTTCAGTGTTAGAATCTTGTCTTTAAAATAATAGTTTCATTATAACACTAAAGTAATTTAGATTAGTCAATAAATAAATATTAATTTCTAGCGGGAGAAGCCGCGAGCGGTTCACTAGTAAATAATATATACATTCTACTGAGTACTGATCGAACTCACAACCATTGCATTTAAAATCGGTCAATATACCACTGCGCTACGACGACCTTGGAATATTACCTTATTGAAAAATATTTAAGTTGAAAGACAGTCCCTAAGCAAAATAAGATTAGCCAATGACGGTAGTTTATAAACTTTTATATTTCACTACCGTCTCAGTATGAGTTTTCCTTAGAAAGTTTAATATCTGTTTGAAGAGCACTCGCGAGGACCATTTTTGTGAGGATCGTTATTATGAAAATGCACTTTAAATTTTGTGGCCGAGGTTTTTATATGAATGCATTTTCAGAATTTTACATACAGGGTAGGTAACAATCTCTTTGTTTTACGTACCAGCACGTAGCATGGTGGGTAGATGGAACCTGCTGAAAGGGACAGTTAAACTAAACGAAATAAATAATTCCCCCGAGTGGGCACCAAACTCACACCTGTCGTTTTCACTTATATTTCATTTTGCCACTATCTCATATAATAACACCATATTTTAAAAAAATATAAGCTACTAAGAAAAGCTCATTAAAATTCATCTTCGTCTGTGTACTCGTGTATACCTTATTATCATATAACTGTCTCGCCCAGTTCAATATTCATTTATTACAAAGAGGAAGAGGCTTCTTGAAATAGCTATATGGGGTGAAAGATAGGGTAGATATTTTTATATATTTTTGGAAAACATAAAAGAATTCACTTCAGAATATTAAAATATATTTTAACCGACTTAAACTAAGAAGAGCTGACTTATATTTGCATTATATGGTAATTTTATGGGCTTTCAAGCACGTGCGTTACGTATTTCTGGAAGACACATGGTTAATTATTATACACATTTTTTTATTTATTTTTGAGATAGACATTACAAATCAATAAAAACAATCTTACCCACAACATTGCTCTAAAGTTACGACGGCGCCATGTTTGCAGTATTATTATTTTCTTATTTTTTTCAGCTTCACGCCGTAAGGCTTCACTACGTAAAGGCATTACGTATTGAGGGGCGGCACTCAACGCCGCCCTCGGAAAATGGAATGGAAGTGTCTTATTAGGAACGGAGAGTTTTAAAACTAGGTGAAGATAAAAAAAAACTATACTATTTACCACTCGCAACTTCGTTTGTGTGAACTGTGAACATCAAAAAACAAAATCTCGTTATTTCTCGTTCCTGTTGTAAATTGGAGAAGTCATCTTTGAGCCCTTTCTTATTCCTAAGGGGCCTAAATTTCAGCGTTCTACACCGCATTGTACCGGTTGTATCTATAAAGATAAAGATATAACAGTAAATGCCCCTTAACTAATCTGCAAATGACGTTAAGACGATGTTATCTCATTTTCGTTAATATATTTCGGAGTTTGGATGTTGCTTGTAAATTCTATTATCTTATCAATCCAATAAACAAAAACTTTGAAAGATAAACTCTGATAGTAACTGTAGTATTAAACGTAAATTATTTGGAAACTCATACTTAGCTATACTAAGTACTAAAGGACCACCGTGGAGTGAGACTAAGCGCGACAGGTTTTGGGTTCAATTCCCTCTCGTGGAAATAAAATATTTAATATTTTCACAACTTCCCTCTGATAACGAGGTGAAGTGCGGCGTTGAGTTTCGCCACCCAACACACAATGGCTCATGAATTCGGAGGAATGTGGAGAACGGAAGTGTCTTAATAGAAACGTAGTATCTTAACGTTAGGTTTCCGGATTGCTTCTACCTATCCTGGTAAGTGCTATATACAGCGTGAAGTTTAAAAAAAAATATAACAACAGTATAGCGCAGCAGTAGCGGCACAGCGTCTGCCCTTACAACGGTAGTAAGTTCGACTCCTACTCGGGAGAATAAACTATTTTCAATAAGGTACTCTAGTAGGTGCTTAACAAGATGTCCCAACATGGGCTGGGTAAGGTTTTGTAAAATAGGGATCGGAATGTTGTGGCACTAGGTTTTCTCAAAGAGAAGAGGAGAGAAAGCTTACGTTAATATACATTTTCTATATATATTATAACATAACTAAATGAGATGGAGTGCTAATTACTATTAATCCTAAGCAATTAATGTTTAAGTGGCGGGATTTAGCTAAATTGTTCTTGTGATTTGAGACGTGTCTAGATAAAGTAAGTAATATATTGCGGTGCAAAATTTAGCGATTTAGTAATTAATTTTAATTTATATTTTTACGATAGTAAAGTATCTATTAAATTTTAACAAAAAATAAAGTTCATCGGTTGCTTTTAATTTCGTCGGTCGTAAGTTAATTATTCTCATTTCTCCGCTACATTTGCACACGATTCGACGACATTTGACGACATTCAACGATGCATTTCCAATCTCCCTGCCTACCCCGCTAGGTATACAGTGTGAAGAAAAAACAATATCTAAAGCCAGTCATGTTGTAGATTCGATTCCCGTTCGAGGAAATGAAATACATGTTTAATATTTTAATTAAACATTAAAAATAGGGAACGGTGTGCGTTAACATTAGGTTCCTCTGCCTTCCCTGTTCCCTGTGCGGGATACAGCGTGAAGTTGATTTATTTGTGTATTTTAAGTAAGAATCGAATCCACAACTTAAGTCATTGCAACAGCCATTTTATGCAGCTAACCAACAAAGTAAATTGAGTTCTATACAGCAAACATACCTACTAGAGTTTTATTACATTCGTTGCATTTAGATTTTCAACTTTTGTACTATGAGCCAATATTCCCTCGAGTACCTTTCAGATATCGCATTTACTATAAAGCGAAGGAAACGGCATGTGTGTCTTTGAATTTAAAGCTGACTATATTTTTATTTCTTTTGAAAACTTAAATTTTAACTGAAGATGTTCTTGAAAAGTATCTTATATAATACTTATATTGAAGACTTGGCTTTCTGAGTTATATAAGATTTTATATTCATATTTGTACAGAGATAGATTTGGTAGATGCGTGAAATGGTTAACCTGCTAAGCGGGAAAAATCGTGAACACACATACTGTAGGTACAGCGTCTGACTAGACGTGATGATTGTGGGTTCGATTCCCATAAGAATTAACTATATTCATTTACTTACTCGTATAAGTCAAAGCGGAGTCTTAAGTCCCACCAATCAACACGCAATGTCTCAAAAATTAGAAAAAGAAATGTTAGTGTTTATGTATAACAATTCAAAAATTGTATAAAAAATTTTAAAAAGATCTTGAATTGAATTGAATTGAATTCTTGATATATGGTGTTTCGAAAGAAAAAAATCTTTTCCAGTTGATTCATTTGACATCACTTGACAGCAACAGATCTCACTCCAGACATTAACAAACAAACATACACGCATACATGTGAGCTAATTTCGGATTGTAATTTACAATCAATACAGACGGTTTTTGAACTTTTATTTTGAAATGAATATAAACGTCTAGAAGCAATCAAAATCAAGTACACATTTTTGTTTAGTAAACAAGGAACAGATGGCGGCGTAAATTTTAAATCTCTCTCGACTCCGGGAAACATATGCTATTGATCCTTAAAAAATTTAAAGTTAGTAAATTATTATTTTTTAACTTCGCTTTTCGCTAGAATTTGTGACATCGTGTGTTAAGTGACGGTACTCAACGCCGCGTTTTATCTTGCAAGTGTAAAAAAAATATGTGCTGCTGTATAAAGTAAAAATGAAACATCAGGGGACAAGTTTCCTTTACAAACTCTCCATTTATGTATTATTTTCTTTATGCTGTACGCCCTCATAGTAGTGAACCTGGGAACCTAGTATTTAGACTCTATATTCACATTGTGACACTTTCATTCTCTTCTTTCTGCCGAATTCTGGAGACATATTAATTGGCTCTTTGGCCCACCAGACCGAGGAAATGAAAATATTAAATTTTAAGTGTCCTCGAGCAGGAATCGAATCCACAACCATCAGTTACAGTACATTCTGGCGCTGCCCCTGCATCACGACCGCCTCAAGGTCTCTCTCTACACAATTATTACAGGAATATTTAATAACAAATTGATTGGCACATCAATTAGTAGCCATCCTCGGAGCGACAGTTTAGACTGGCCCTGACAGCTTCAGCCCCTTGTTTTACATTGAATAAATAAAGAGATGAAGTTTAATGTTACTGATTCAATAGAACTATGTAAATTTAAGAAAAGTTTGTGTTTTGAGAAATAATAGGGATATATATGGGAAGCGTAAATTCCAGATTTGCTTGTGTAGATGCTTGTCTGTCTAACTGCAAATGTAACCATTGTGGGTTCGATTCCAATATGAGCGGATTTACTCTTTTCATGTTATGTTTACTTTACTTACCCTGTTATATATAGCGTGAAACAAAAAACGTAAACTGTATCTGTTTCTTTTTGTTTACTTTGTTTATAAAATATGTATGCCCGCGATCAGCGTGATGAATAAAACCAATCTCTACTTTTTCCCCTTTTTACAGTCTTTAGTGGTAGCATCCAATGATATGTTTTGATTTACTATATAAATAAAAATATTAACTAAGTGAAAATCAAACCTGCAACTGCGTGAATACGGCATTATAAGTCTTAAAATATTTTAGCTATAATATAATATAAATATTTTTTTGCGTCTGCAGAAATATACCTTGTCTAAGAATCTGTTTTAACTAAATAGGCTGGAAAAAAATAATTAAATATTCCTTTTTATTATTTTCATGAACCGAAGAAGCAAGAAATAATTTTCGTGTTTTTGCTCAATTTCGAAGAATAAAACTTTGGATATTTTTAAATACCATCCGTTCCTAGAACGGTTTCTTAGAGGTGAAGAGAAGGTTGTGTTACTTATTTTATAATGAAAGAGTCCTATTGCATTAACCTTTATATATCAAAGTGTTTTTTTTTCATTTTCAATAACACACACACACATTAATTGAAATATCTATTAGCTATAAAATTAACGTTATTAAAACGAAAGGTTCCCAACATTACATAGATAATATTTTGATGTTTTATACTTTTTACCTCAAATACTATTTATCAATATTACTCACTTACTTTTCCATAATAAATTAATTATCGAGCTTCATGCCATATTTCAAATTTCAGCTGACACAGCATTAAAGGCGATGAAGATTACCTAGTAGCCACGTAGTACGTAGTAAAGAGTTATGGTAACTGCAGGTTATGGGTTTGGACCGTACACGTGGAACTTAAACCTAGTTTAAATTTAACAAGTAGCTTTACTATTATAAAACACAGAATTTCTCTTAAAAAATATATTTTTATTGAGATAGTAGAATATTTGATATACATAGAACAAAACTTGTTTTTTTTCTTTATTGCATTATATAGTTTTAACTTAAATTCTTTATTGAAATATTTATATTTTGTTAATCTTCACACTGTATCCCACATATGTACTTAGTGTTAAAACACTTCTGTTCTCCACTTTCCGAGTGAGTTTGAGTTGCGTAATTCAAAGCCGCTCGTTGGGCATAAAATATTTCATAAAATACATAAAATATTTCATTTCTTGGAATCCACAACCGTCGAACATGCAGTCACAGTTGTACCCCTGAGCCACGACGGCCTCAAACGGCTAGAGATAACTTAGAATCAAAATGCTCTGTTTTCCGATTTCCGTCCAAATGGAAGGTATTGCGTATCGAGAAAGAGCGGGGAAAGGAAAATAGTTCGTTAATTCCGAACTTCATTTCAAGTAGGTAGTATGAATTTGTGGGATTCAGTTGGAATACCTAGATACTTAAACGTAATGTGTTTAATTTTTTTTCTAGTCTATTCCAGTTTTTTCTGCACCAGTCTGATAAAGCACATCAATTAATTCTACTATCAACCAACGCTGTGTCTAAATTAAGGTAGAAAATGAAGGAAGTTTACTTTACTTAAGAAAATAGTGATAAAACATTAAAAATTATACAAAAAGCAAATAAGTGGAGGCATACAGGCTAAAAAAATAATATAATGTCTAACATGTGTGCAAATTAAGGCCCTCGTGCCGGACCTGTATCCACAGTGTCAGACCGTAAGCGCGACGACTGTGGATTCGTTTCCCACTTATGGAAATGGAATATTTTCATTTCAGGGCAATACAATATTTTTATACACTTTTATACCCTCGCTCTGGTAATAAAATAAAACCCTGGTAAAAAAAGTGTGGACCAGAGGATCTTAACATTAGGTTCCCTCTGTTTACCTTGTTATAAACAGGATTCAGGATAAAACTGAAAAAATAAAGAAAATTATACGAAAATCAATTCCCCACAGAAAGAAAATCACATAATGCCTAATCTCGTATATGTAAAAAGCCGTATTTGAAAATTTCGTTTCAATAAAACGTGTAAGTACTTGTATTTCTATCGTTCAATTGCTGTCACAATGTTTTTCTCAGATTTCTTCTAGTCGCGAAAGGCTTTGATATGGCTTTAGCTGTCATTCAAGTCGAGAATTTATTCCTGAATGCTTACATAAAATTTACTTAATAGGGAAAATTTTATATTATGAAACTAAGTTGTCAATAATTAATTAATTTATGAGATCAGTTTTTAGACGCTTTTGTCTAAATTTATAAAAAAATGCAGTTAGTGAAGTAATTTTTATAGGCACTGCATTCTTTCACTATAAAACACACTGAATACAAAGTAAGGTAGAAACGAAGCCAGGCCAATTTCAACTATTTTTTTAATTTAATTAATTTTCGTTTAAAATAAGCAAAAAACTAAAATATTTAATCATAAGGATAAAAAAACTATATTTAGAAATCAAAAACAGTTACAGTTACGGAGTCATTGAACAGTGAATTTCTTCGTACGAAAGGTAAAAAGTAATGTTAGATGTTAAAATAATGTCTTTTTAATTATTTATTGAAAAATCTTAATATTTTAGAATACAGAAAACTTATAATTCTCTTACTATTTCTTGTTATTTAACATTTTTCCCGCTTAAACACTCGCCAATCTGTGAAATGAAAATAAAATGAGTTTATTATTTATATTTTCTAATTCGCTATCCTAGAAACATGGTATATTGAAACTTGCATAGGTTATGCAATTATAAATATATAAAATTAATTTCACTTCTTCGCTCTGATAACAAATTAAAGTATGGCGTTAAGTTCCGCTCCTTACCACGCAATATTTCAAAACTAAGCAGTACATGAACTGAATGTTTGAACACTACATTTTCTACGCCTACACTGCTACAAGCGAGAAGTTAAAAAAATATATCTAAATGTAAATGATATAAAAAGCTGAAATTCCAAGTTCATTTTGAATTTAAATGAAACAGGGAGATTCAGTTACAAAACATAATAAGAGTCTCTCGACAGTTATTTATAACACCCTCGAGCTTAGATGGAAGAAATCTCTAAACCTCTTGCGATTTTATTTATTTTCATACAAATGACGGCGACTTACTTAGCATTTTAGGTTGCCTTTTTTTCGTTATTTATACATTATGTAGGTATATATGGATACTGAGAACCTAGTGTTGACACACTCCCTCAAATTTATTATTCATATATATAATATACAATTTAATTCTCAGCAATAAATAAATCAAAGTATATCTATAAGAGTTCTGTTTTTATCTTTTGAGATACGCAACGCTAAAAACAAAACAAATATTCTAAGCAATAATCTCTTCTTCTTAGAAGTTAATTAGTTGCTTACCTTACGTTATATTTAATATCCGTAAGGTACCTTTTAGGGAATAATTATGGGCAACAATGTGAGGACAGCGTTTAATCAAAATGCCTACATTGAGTAAAAGGGTTATCTTATATTAATCCTTCTAATAAATATTCAAGGGTCATTCACTATACTGTAATTACGGATAATTGATCTATTCGTGTATTTATTTTTTTCTATAGAACTTTTAATTACAGCTATATTTATAATTTTTCGTTCTATATATCTACAGCGGATGGGTCCGAAGAGCTGAGGATCGAGTGTGGTGGCGAGAATTGGGGAAGGCCTATGTCCAGCAGTGGACAAAAAATGGCTGTTGATGATGATGATGATGATATCTACATATAAAAGAAATTGTTTAAATTTATGAGTATTGGAAGAAAAACTTTCAAATAACCATAAATAGAAGTAATAGTCTCGTTCTGTCAGACGACGACGTTCCAAACTATATTTTATGACTGTGGAGAACCGAAATATTGTATACGTTGTTTTCCAACGTATTTGAAGAAAGAGCATATATTTTTATGTTTTAAAAGACTTTTGTTAAATTGTATTTGATTTTACATTTTAATATATGTAGGTTATCTTTTCAGACGAAAAAAAAATTCTAAGTTTTGTTAATTCCCATTTTACAATGTAAATCTTTTGAGAAAAAAGAAATGTCTCTACTTTGGTGAGACATAACGCGACGTAGAGTTTCTCGACTCAACAGAGCGGCGAAGTGTCAGGACACTAGATTGCTTATGCATATTACTTATATGTTTTCCTCGCTACGTATAATCAATGTAAAAGCTTCAATCTTATCACTTACTTCGCCACGTATTACAATTTTCATATTGCATTTCACAATAATTGGGAAAGTTTTTATAGTCGCCGTTGTAATTTCTTGCGCAAATACGTTGGATTCTGAAAATTTTGTAATATTTAGTATTAGAAATAAAAATATATCGAGACAGAAGTGGCGTAGCGGCACTGCGTTTAATTGTAAGCGTGACGGTTGTGGGTTCGATTTCCATTCGTAAAAATTAATTTCTTTCCATTTTCTCACTCTGGTAATAACACAAAGTGCAGCGTTGAGTTTTGCTACTCACTAACATCAAACAACATATCGAAATTTGAGGTTGTGCATGAGAAATGAACTGTCTTAACAATTCGAGGATATGCAGAGTTCTACCCTCAAATATACTCTACTATATCTACTAGTAACTTTTTTAGCTTTATGAGTTCATATTTTAGCTTTATGAGTTCATCATAAAATTCCGTTATGTCCGTTCCCGTGCGAATTACGGGATATCACCTCTTTAGTTTTCCCCTAAGCTCCCCCATAAACCATGTGTAAATCACTATAATATTAGCTTTGTAGGCGCTCAGTGATAACTTTTGTGACTAATAAGGTAGATATCGAACGGCTTATTTTGGAAGTGATTTTTATACATTTGTATCATTTACTTTTTATATTTTTAAGTACATGTAACAATTTCTAATGACAATTAATCTAGACACGCGACAGCGTGTTCAGCCAAATTAAAATAAAGAAATATTTATTTTGTAAATCATTAAAACATACATTTAGGTTTACACATTTTAACACACAAAAGTAGTTTAGTTAATTATAATTTTAAATATGTAAATTGTACATCGGAAGCAATAAGAGACGCAAATATTTCATTTTTATGCACGGTGTGCAGAATTGCTATGTAAATATGTAACAGATATAAGAGATTCAGATTTATATAGTCAAGTTAGTAATAACAAATGTACAAATACTTTTTTTACTTACTTATATGTGGTAGGACATTTCTGTAAGAAATTTCTGCAGCCTTTCACAAAAAAATCTGTTGCCCAAAAATTTGTGTCCTTAGGATATCGTATAATTGGTTTTCTATAGTTAGAGCATTTTGAACGTATTATTGAAAACATGAGGAATGTTATGATAACTGAAATAAAAACAAAAGAACGTATTAAGTATACTTATTAAACGTATTTTTCTTTTATTTAATAATTATATTTTTCTTATAATCTCAATAACGGCGAAACAAAAAAAGAGACATTAGCACTAAGATATAACAATAAACGGTCGATCCCCACACGAGGAGTAAATTGCTTTCATTATATGCCCCGATATGGTAGTACAGAACGCGGTGTTAAATTCCGAAATGTTTCTCTCCAAATATTGACATTACGCGGTAAGTATAGAATCCAGGCATATGACAGTAGGTTCTATTAACATAGCCTGATATAGAGTCAACGGTATTCAAGCTTTCGTTTGTATCTGGAAAAAAGACACACAAACAAACAAATAAAGCCGCACGTTTAAAGAAATCGAACGATCCATAACCGTACATCCTCTACAACCAAAATACGTCTGGAAGTCATCCCATTTTCCTTTTCTCAATATAAATTGATACATTATTGGTAAAACAATAACAAGGGTTTCTGCTTTCTTGGCACAATTTCAAAGTTACTCATCAGGAGGTTATATTTTTTATTGCAATAAATACTTGATAGAATTTTTTTGAGCCTTTTTTAGCTACACGCTGTATTTCGCACATAGCAGGATAAGTAGAGGGAACGTAGCCTACGTAAGGGGAACCTACTCTTCCATGTGCATGGTAGAGCATGAAGATAAAAAAAAGTAATTTTAAACAGTAGAATATTTACTTAAATGTGTATTCATTCTTTAGAAAATCTAATTTCTTAACGCAGCGTGGAAATAAAGTACCTACTATGAAGGATTGATTAAATAAACACCTCACCTAGACTCCTACGCATAGCGCCAATCTGAATGGATATAAAAGTTTATTTCGAGACAAGTTCTTGGAAACAGTTGTGGGAAACCATTTTGTTGCGTGTACCTTTTGTTGTTCAAGAAATATAATATTTGTAGTTTTTTGTACTTTTATATAATAATTTGTTGTAGTTTTTATTTAATTCAGTATTATTTTTTTTTCATTTTCTCCTAAAAAGGAATGTAGAGACAACCCAGTTAAATCCATATAAGTATCATCACCCTATTTAGTCAGAGTCGCTTCAACTGCTTTTATTACACTTTATAAATGAAACTCTTCAACCACTTTAAATGTTTATAAAATTAAACGTGGTGGGATTCGAATCCACGTCTCTTGGAAACCGTCCAAGCGCTCCTACAATTAAGCCAATATTTAACATAAATAAATTGTTACAAGCGTATAAAAAACCGAGGAAGCTTGATGAGTATTTCTTAGCGATCAGAGCGATTGGACGACTTCCAAGAGGTGCGGGTTCCTATCGAAGTACATCAAATTTTATATATGTTTTCTAAAAAAAGTATTTTTTACTCTACAGTGACGAATAATTTTAACTTTAAAAATGAGTGAGAATCGAATCTGCAGCCATCACATTTACTGTTAAATCGTTGCTAAAAATCATAGAAAGTTAATCTTATTGCCAACGTGTAGAAATAGAGTTTTTAAAAGAGGAAAAAATACTATAAGATATTTATATCTAAATGGGTCACGTATCCAATTAATAGCACCTTAGTGTTAGTTGGCTGGAAGGAAAGGATCTCGCCAATGTAACTATTGATGTAATTTTACAACTAAAGAGGCATACGTGACGATAATATTAAGCATTTTAGATGTTGTGTGTGTTTGTTTTGAGGCAATTCATGGCGCAGGGGTTATGGGTGCGATTTCCACTCGGGAAAATTAATTATTTAATATATTAATTTTCTCACCCTGGTAACGAAGAAAAGTGACGTGTTAAATTCCGTTTCAATTGCCTCAACACGCAATGTGTCCAGAATTCAGCGAAAAGTGGAGAATGGAATTGTCTTAATGGAAAAGGAGTATCTTAACACTAGGTATCCAGGTTCCTTTGCTTGCAACGTGAAGCTACAAAAAAGATATTTAAATGTAAGTATACTTCTAACAGGATTGGATCCTGGATAGATATAAAATTGATTGACGCTGATGGATTGATCTATAATGTAATAAATCTCAGCCCTTAATGATTCCTCGAGAAGTAGCGGAGTTTGTAAAATTAATGACATAATTTGCTTAAGTGTACATTAATATATTTTGTTCCTTCAGTCCCAGGGCTCTATATTTTTGGCAAAATTTTTTAATTATTAGTGGAAACTTGTGAAAGTTAATATATTACCTAACATTTCTAAAAACGTACGATTATTAAGTCAAATTGTATTCTCAAAAATAGTATTTTCGCTTTTCTATATAATATTATTAATATTAGTATTTGGCATTTAATTCTTTCTTAGCAGTTTCATCTTTCTGACATTGTTACCCATGAGAAATTCACATTACTTTTAAATTTGCATCTTAATGCAAATATAATATTCATACTTATATAATGTGCGCGACAAATAGACGAATTATTCAATATCACGCCAACCGATTTCGTAGATTTTTTTTTATTGGAAATAATACAATACAAGCGTAGTTTGATGAGAATTTAGTAAGGTATGGGATAGGGTGGTTAAAAGTTGTAATTATTTAAAAATTATAATTTAAAACAAAATTATAACGAAAAGTTAAAATTGACACTTTATAGAATATGACCTACCTACCTATTGGCCGCGACGCCAAATATTACGTATACACGAAGCCCCACAGTATGCCAAACCTCGTTTATTTTTTGGCAAACACCAACTACTCGACTATTTTTCCTCATAAATACCAAAAAGCGCTTTCTATTACATAATTATATTTATCTTTTATGGGGGTGGAGCCGTCATATCAAAAGATTTATGGAGCAGTTACGTCGCTATCGAATACTTATAGTTTTGATAGCTGCTTCATGGACAGTTTTCGGTAAATAATATGTATGTATTGTATTTTTAATCAATCTTTGTAGCTTTAGTTTGGTGTTTTTGATTTATATAATAAAGAAAAAGATATTATTTAAATCAAAATTTAATTTTATAAAGTAATAGACTTCGTATAGACAAAATAATTGTAATATAAAAAAAATCCAAATGTTTTCTACCACTGTCATGGATCAATAAATTTTTTGCGAAAATTTATTAGTTTTTACAATGCCGAATGTAATATTATTGTTATATTTTACAAGTTGACGCACTTTTCTTTATGATTGTACTAAAAATAAATATTCTTCTATGTTTCGTATGATATGGTATTTTGTTAAGATTTATTTATATATTTAAAACTAGTGGGCCCGGACGCGGCTACGCCCGCTTGAACTATACGATTATTTATTAAATATATTTATGAAATTATTTTCGGTTTTCAATAGAATTTGTAAGAAAATATAAGCCTAAATAATAAAAGTAAGTTAAAAAAGGATAATAAGTGGAGATTTATTATTAGAAAAAATATCTGAGTAACCGAAATGAACAAACAAAAGAAGTAAAAGTAACTAAAGGAAATTCTTAATATTATATTTCTATATTAAATAATTTATAATTTTTGCGAACAATATTAAATAAAATCCCAAATGATTAAAATTACGATATTTTAAGTGCATAACATCGGTATAGACAACAGAACTGAGATAAATTAATTATAAGCAGCAAATAATTAAATAAAAATTAACAGTAATTCGAAAACATATAAAAATTTACAAAACCATCAAAGTCATCTGCCCGTTCGCGTCGGTCATACTGTGCCGCCCGAAGGCGAGGTCATTCCGAATCAGTAACATCTCCTTAATTATTTATTAGAATGTTATACAGTAAACTATATTTTCAATCTAGATGAAATGCTAAAAGTGACTATTATATTTATTTTCATAAGGATGGATATCAAATTATAGAAATCATCTAATTTTTGTTAATGTATAAAAATCTATATCTATAGTATATATCAACGCGGACTTTTTTAAACAATATTTAAGGGACAATATTTTTGTAGAATATTGTTTTTGTGTCTCATAAGGTTGAGTCGGCGCGCGCCATGTACGCGTTAAGCAAACTCATTTTGGGTGACGTTTTCTAACAACAAACTTTGCAAATCGTTACTTAGCAACGGCGGTTGTTATAAACATGGCGGAATAAATTGTATGTCAATTATAAGTATTTTAATATACTGATATATATCGAAAATATTACAAATATAAGAAAAAAAGTATCCTATGTTCATCCCGAGACCCTCAAGTATCTCTATATGTGTATTTTATAACAATAGAATTAGCGGTTTGGCCCTGATTGCGTAAAAGACAGACAGACAGACAGACAGAGTTACTTTCGAATTTATAATATAGGTATGGATTATTTACCATTTAATTGCCAATGGGATTTGGAAGTTTAAAAAAATCACGTTTTTTGGTTTTTTATTTGAAAAACAGAAATAATAATGAAACCGGTTAGTGTCTATACTCTCACTCACTCACTTGTCAATTTTCATTATTATCCAGCCCAGGTCCCCGGCAAACACCATATACGGGATTTTGATTACGCGGCGAGATGTGTAAATGGTCTTGACAGATAGACAACAAAGTAATCCTATAAAGGTTCCGTTCTTTTTATTTTGAGGTAAGGAACCCTAAAAATGTATATAAATACTGTATAGACTCAACATTATACCCAATGTTTAAAATATAAAAATATTTGTAGTATACATAAAAAAAGACCATGTAATATTTTTCGTCTTACACTTATATAATTTGTCGAAAGTTTAGAAAATTAAATGAAAAAGCATATCTATGCAAATACGAAAATAGCAGTTTTCTCTGATTAGCTGGATATCGCTGGATGTTGGAAAATTACAGTTCGCCGGTACACGTGCGTAATATTAGATATATAATTTAGATCTTGGCTTGGAGAAAGAAATAATTATAGCAGTAATGTTAAAAAAATATATTAAAATAATTTTCAATTTCTATTTCTTTTACAACTGCTTTCTATTTGACTGTACACACGATGGTTGTGGGTTCGATTTCCAGTCGGGGAAATTAATTATTTTCTGTTTTTTCTCACTCGCTAGTAAGAAGACAAAGCGGCGGTTCAAATCCCGCTATATTAAATTTTTTTCTATGTATTCTAAAAAGTATTTTATAATAAAATATGTAAAAAAAATACGAAATAAACTAAAATATATTTTGAACTAATAATAATTGCCAGTAGCTTGTTAGCTAAATTTACGATAGCCATTCACCTTTACCAGAACAAAATCGTTCAACGTATATAATAAATTTGGAGAACCCTTTGATGTGTCCATAAACATAACTAAAATAGAGTATTCGTGTTCAAAGGAAATTATCGAAATTTTCAATTAATGATGGGTGTGCAGTGTAAATTTTGGGGAACTTATATTAAATCCACGATATTGGTAGATTCAAATCCTGAAAAGACCGAAATGCGAATGTCTTGGAATAGACAAAATTGGTAATTTTAAAACACTCTATTCTCCTGTTGAGACACTCGAGTATCTACTCTCTATCGTTTTCTACCCATTTTAAGAGACTTTTTTACATCAAACATGACGAATAAAACTGATATAAATAATCATTGCGCAGGGGCACGAGGGAGAGGAATGTGATATGTTGTGGGTTCGATTCCCATTTCAGAAAATGAAATATTTAATATTTAAATTTGATCGCTCTGGTAATAAAGTAAATTGCGGCGTTGAGTTCCACAAGTCAACACGCAAAGCCTCCAGAATACGGCGGAAAATGGGGGAACGGAGTATCTTAACTATGAACCCTAAAATTAATAATAAAAAATGTATATACTTATATATTTTGTACAACTCACTTTCTTTCAGAAAGATTTTCCAATGGAAACAGCACTTTACATTTAATAAAATAATATAAAATTGAAGTGCATTTCTATAAAGTACTCGTACTTCTTTCAAAATTTACAAGAAGCGTTTTAATATTAAAGAAATATTATTTTTAAAAAGAATAAGTCATTCGAAATGTTTTTAGTTGTTTTTTCAAACAGTTTGCTATTCGCAAAAAGCAATATTTCAAATATTGCTTTTGGATTTAAGAGACTTAAGGCTAAAGACGATTTTATTTATTTTGATTATTATTAACAAGCGTAAGGATTCCCTGAAAGATTTTCTTTTGTCTTTTAATCCCAAGGACATTAATATCATTATGGATTTTGATTATACTTATCCCTATATTATTATTTTTTTATTTTAGAAATAAATTAAATAAAATCGCAATTCGCCAATGATATCCTGAAATTTTTAAGAAGTCAGCCTCAATATAATTCAGAGCATGTAGAATTGGTTTTGAGGACCCAGTGTTAAAACAGTGATACACAAGTACCACTCAATTTTCAAGACATTTTGTGTTGAGTGGTGAAACTTAACGCTGATCCTTGACTTCTTACCAAATTCACAACCGTCGCCACTTGCGCCGCGAAGGCCTAAAAGTCTTGAGATAAGACGCACGCACAGCCGTAACCGCTGATGGTAGAAACGTTAAATTTGGACAAAAATTTACTTTCGTAATCTGGACATCCACTAAGAAGGGAATTTGAAAAATTTTAACCCTAAAGGGGTGAAATAGAGGTTCAAAGTTTGTATGGATTTTTTTTTTAAATCGGCACCGATTTTTATAAAATTTGAAATTTAGATTTTTAAAAGTATTTAATTGAACACGGGTTTCATCGTTTTCTAGAATTCTCTCCCTAAGGGTGCAAATAAGGGGTTGAAAGTTTGTATAGGTTTTTTTTAAATCGTCACCAATTTTTATAAAATTGGAAATTCAGACTCTTAAACGTATATAATTAAACACATGTTTTATGGTTTTCTGGAATTCACCCCCTAAGGGTGCAAATAAGGGGTTGAAAGTTTGTATGGAAAAATCTTTAAATCGCCACCGATTTTTATAAAATTTGAAATTTAGACTCTTAAAAATATTTCATTGAACACATGTTTCATGGGTTATTAGAATTCACCCTTAAATACGCAAGCGAAACTGCGCGCGTCCGCTAGTATAGTATAATTGTTTATATCTACCACTAATTTATTTATTAAGACTTATAAAATCCATATTGACACCGCGTTCATAAAGGACATTTACCTCTTCCATACCACTGATATGAAACAGAGAGCGAAAGTGCTATAGGAATAGAAACTTAGGATAATATTACTATAGCGAGGGAAACTTCTACTGAACAACATGTCCTTTTGTCTGTATGTTACCTTGACTAATATAATTTTATAAATGTAGCTTTCTTTAATGAAAAATAGTTCAGAGTTATTTTTATTACCTAAATTGCATGTGAAATTACAAATACTTAATACTAGCGACTTATCGACTTATCCACGGTTTCGGCTGCATTAAAATTATTCTTATAATATAGTCAAATTATATACAATCTTTATAATCATTGTGGACTATGCGTTATTCTGATGTACCTATAAGTTATATTACTGCAAATTTACATGTTTGTCTATGGCAGTAGGTTTAGTACGATAAGGAAGCATTGTTCCTTCAAGGTATTCAGGTTGAGAGAGAAAGAGAGAGAGAGGAGCAAAGTGTCATAGTACTACTATAAAATATAAATAACAGTCTTTATCCTATGATTTAATTTATTTTGGCGTTTATATGGGCTTACTTAAATTTTACACGAACTAATAATTGTAATCAACAAGAATTATTATATGAAATATGAATTACTAGCAAAATACATGAATAAATTATTTTTTCATAGCGAGCCCTATACAAATTATTCAAAATTATCTTAGTCATTTTTATTTTATGTATAGAACCGTTACAAGGCGTGATTGATTGTTAATGTATTTAGTGCCGTAGTTCACAGGTTCAAATCCGAAACATTTTTTATTAACTGTTGGCTTCTTTGTAAAAGACAAATAAAATGTAAAGTTAAAAAAAAATGAATTATTTTAAATATATTCATACTATATATTTCTCAGCTTCACTCTATATTCCACATAGCAGGGCAAAGAGATCCTTGTATCAAGACACTCCATTCTCTACTTTTGTCCCGAATTCGACACAGTATTAAGTAGCGGAACTCAACACCGCGGTTGGTCTTGCCAGAGCAGGAAAATAAAAATATTCGGTTCCCCCAATTGGTGGTAGAACCTACAGTCGTAGTATTTATAGCCACAATTTTATAATCTGACGTTCCACTGTGCCACAATGGCCTCGCATCACTTTTACTCGGTTCATATTGAAATTATATACAATTATCAATAAAAGTAGACAACGCCGCGGTATATCGTACAGTTAGTTTTGAAACCAAGACCGTGTTATGTTCCAATGATTACGGATCATTTAAATAGCGTTTCAATTTCGATCTTGTCATTGAGTGGTGGACTCTTGGCGGGCTAACTGTAGTTTTTTTTTATTTACTTATACTATTATTATTAGTTATTATATGAAAATTCAAAGTGTTTAGTGTATATTGTTTGAAAAATGTAAGTTTTAGTTACATACATTTAGTTTAATTTTAAGTAGTGAAAGAAAATATAGTGAAATTTCAATTTAGATATATCGCTCACTTGGAGCAATAATGACGCATTTGCATGCAATTCTTTCAAAAGTTGCAAGAGATGCAATCAAAGTGTGTAAATAGTTTTTCCGCATATATTGATGTACTTAATTTATTTTAATATAAAGTGCAATTATGTCATTGGGTTTGCAGACGGGACGAGAGAACCTTGAGTTAAGACACTCCGTTCCCTATTCGGGGAATTATTTATTTACGTTCTCTCGGTCTGGTAACATAACAAGTGCAGCGTTGAGTACCGACATTAAACAAGGAATGCCTTCAAAATTTGACGGAAAGTGGGAAGCGGAGCGTCTTAGCACTAGGCACCCTCTGTCTATCCTGCTACATACGGAATACAGAGTGAAATCTAAAATGAATTGCTCATCTAAAATGGTCAATTTACGTTTCCAGTGTAACAATTTAATTTAATTTAATTTAGAGCATAATTGTTATATTAAATTGTTAAGATAAACCGAAATATTTGTATTGGCCATTTAAAATGATTTTAATTGAAAATTAACTTGTTACAAAGTTTTATTTGTTCAGGAAGAATGTTTATATCGAAGTTTTGGAGGCGCCATCTTCGCGAACAATGCCTTCAAAATGCAAATTAATTTATTTTTCACTAAGTACTTTATATTAAACTTGCTATTGAGGTTTAATAGAGATAATCTAAGATCTAATGCTAAGCCATTTTGCATTCCTCACTAATTTCAAAAGATTGCATGTTGAGTGGCAAATCTCAACGCCGCGGTTAATCTTATTACCAGAGCGAAGAAAAAAAATTAATTAATTCCCCGAAAGGGAATTGAACTCACAAGCGTCGTGTTTATAGTCAAATTTATAGTTAATAATTTTTCTTTCCCCGGTCTATCTTAAATAGCATTGGTCGTATTCTATCTATATGTTTTCAGAAGTTTATTCTTATTCATTATAAATTTTATATAAAGGTATAGTATAAGTATAAATTGAACTTACTTTTTTATTTCCAAAACAATCCTAAATATTTATGGAATATGCACTGCCCAATTTACAAAACACTGCGAGTTGAGTAGTGGAACTCAACGCCCTTTGTTTTATTACCAGAGCGCAAATATAACAATGATTCAATCCTCCAAGTGCGAACGAACCCACAACTAAGTCGCTTAAAGTCACACACTGTGCCACTGTATCACGACGGCCTGATATATTTTAATCTGAATTTTGAACCTTGAATTTTTTAATTTGAATTTTACAAAACAACTGAACTGAATTGAATACTTAATTCATACAAATAATAACCATTTGAAATTCACACTCCCGGAATTTTGTTTCACAGTATATTTAATTAGCAAAGTCCTTACCTGCCTCTTTTCTATGAAATTTATCCGCAAATACAACTTTGTTACGCTCGATAGTGAACTTTAGATTATAGACAGTAGAGTTTAGTTTGTAATAATATTTAGCTTTCGATACTTCAAAAAGCAGTACATTGTTTTATTTCACCTTTACTGAAGATATTTGATTTAGCATTATACGTTTTAATTTATATTTGAGTTTGTGTATTAGAGCGTTTTATTTTTAATCTTTAATATATTATGGAAAAATTGTCGTTATTTGATTTCTATTTTCGTTAAGTAAGTTTTCTCATTGTTATATTTGGAGAGTATGGATATTTGTAGCATTGTTTTTTAGACCTAAAATTATTTTTTTTAAATATTTGCTCTGGTATTTAGAATGCATTGTATAATATTTTCAGTAATTTTAAAGGTAGGATGCCGCAGTGGTACCGCGTGTAATTGAAAACTCGATGTGTGGGTTTGATTTTCACTCGAGCAAATACTTTTTTTCATTTTCTCACTCTGGTAACAAGGCAGGTATCAGCTCGCAATGTCTCGAAAATTGGCTGCGCGGGAAACGGAGGGTCGTAACACTAAGCTTTCTCTGCCTACCTTTCTATATGCGGGACATAGGTTGGAACCATAAAAATAGGTCATGTTATCGGATAAGAAATAAAAATAAAGAAATTTTTCATATGCCTTTGATCTGGTAAAGTAAAATACGACACAGATCTTGACTATAAACGGGATAGTTGCAGCTTCGATCCCCACTCAGGGGTAATGAATTATTCCCATTATCCCATTTTAGCAAGCAAATAAAATATCTTATTATTTCAAATTCATATGATTCTTTCAGAAAACATCAAAATGTATGTTCAAACTGCCATACTTATCGTTATTGTGATATCTGTAAGCCCAACATTTAGTACAGAAGATAGATATATACGTCAAGTAAAAGATAGCTGTGTCTTGAAAGGTGAAGCTTTCTCCTGTATTAAGTACAAAGCCTTAAAAATAGCAAAAAAGACTTTTTTTGGTGATGTAAATAATGAGACGCTATCAGCGAATTCAATGATAAGTCTAGTGCCTCTTGATGATGATACTATCAAGAATCTAACAGTACAAGACGAGGTGGACTTGCTACCAAATGAGCATAGAAGTTTTATATCAGAATGGACTGAAATCGCTAAATATTTTGTGCATTTAGTCAAAGAGTTTTTCGCTATGAAAGGACTGAAAATCAATTTGCCTGAAGGTGCGAGGACTATTGAGGATCAAGAAGCAGATGATGGTGAGTAGTAAATATGTACTGTAGCTATTGAAATATAGAAAAAGTTCTATAATATTGAATTGAAGAGTTTAATTATTATTAGTAAAATATATATACCTTTGATCTTATTGTCGATTTAATTTGTCATTGTGATCGAAATTTAATATTACATACTACATACTAAGCTCTTGTAATAAATCTATTTTGAAATAAATCTATATAAAACGAATTTTACCAAGAAAGATTTGAGGGGGATTTCAACCGGCGCGTTCTCTTGGAAACTAAATATCAATGTTCTTAACAAGACTGCTACTTCGACATTTTTAATGCTTGTGAAAAGTTAATAATGTTGTATTTTTATTTTCTCAGTGTGGAATAACACTTTAAAATGTTAAAATGAATGATAAAATTTCATGTTAAGACAAATCCATTTCACCACTGAAAAATTGCATTATACTAAAAAGTAAAAGAAATATAATATAACATAAGGCATGCTCGGCCTCTATACAATACAGATGGTTTCAATCTGAGGATTGATTCATGAGGAGATCATCTCTGGGAAATTATTAAATATTTTAATTTTCCCGTTCTGGTAGACAAGGCAGGGCTATGAGTTTCGCCATCTTCCAAAGTTGTACGGAGTGTCCTATCTTAACTCTCCAGTCCTATCCTGCTATATGCGGGATATAACGAGAACCTAAAAAATACCTAAAGCCTAAAACGTTCATATTAAATCCCGCCGATTGTTCTGGATGAAAGTTATTAACGCCATTTTTAAATCTCCTGAAACGATAAACCCTTTTCATTTATAAGCTTCTTGATGTTTACTCGAGATGGTATTACCTTCAGATTTGTTACGACAAATTTCTAAGAATTTCTTTTAAAATTCACTGTAAATCCCCATTTTTCATAAAATCTTCTAGGAATTATCTCTTAAATGTTTATTACTTAAGTACTTAATATATTTTGAAGACTTTTTTATGACAACTTAATGACAAGATTAACTTGTTTATCATCTAATGGAAAGTTTTTTATTTCTTTAAGAGTTAGTAGTAAATAAGTAAAATATAATAATGATGAAATTTAAAAATAAAAAGTATATAAATTATGTTTTATGTGGTCGAACGATTAATTTAATACGTAGTGGTACAATTGTTTTGGTTTCTTCTTTATAGGTGTATAAAAATGCTTTCTAGGTTTAATAAAAAAAAATCCTTTACTGAGTTACTGAGGGACTCGAACCTAATCGAACCCACAACCTGTCTCGGTTACAGTGGCATGCTTGTGCACCTGCGCCACTGCTGATAAGCACTAAGAGCACTAAGAGATTAATTTACGAAATGTCTGCGAAAAATAGGAAAAAAAACAGGATGTTTTCGACGCAAGCAAAGTGTGGGCAACACCTAGTCATTTATATATAAAGCCCTATTACGCTTAACTCTTAATTAGTTTGCTTACTTTAATTAATTCGATCATAGATTGAAGTTTAGAAATGGAACTAAATATTAGACTTACCTATCACAACGCTGGAAAGTTTTGCTGCGGTTAATTAAATAATACGAGAGTAATTAACCACGCAATAAGTTCTAATATAGACTTTTGATTTAAAGTTTTGTTAATTTATTTATATAAAATTATGTTAAATTATGTAAAGCTGGAAACGCTGTCATGGCAGAGAAAACCTATAGTCTATTCATTCGAACTTGAGACAACCATTAATAACAATGAATAATTAGAATTAAATGAAAATATCTAAAAACAGTTCTCTCATATCAACAAGTCGATCGATGGTAAAAATGGCGGATATAAACCGTACGATGACAAAACGTCACATTTTATTGTCAAATGTTTGCAGTATCTGTGCTCTATATTTATCCGTGGTGAATTCTGATTTATTTACCTTTTATCTAACAGATGCCTGAATAGGGTATAGTGTTAAAAGAACCATGTGTCCCATTTTCCGCTCAATATTCGAAATATTACGTGTTGAGTGACGGAATTTAACGCCGCGTTATCACAACGAGGAAATGAAAACAAATCATTCCTCGAATGGGAATCAAACCCATAACCGTCGCTATTACAATCAGTTGCTATGCCGATGCGCCATGATGGTGTCAATTTTTATGTATTGTACGCAGTATTTTTTGTTATCACCTCAACTCTATTATTCGGAGCACGTATGGAAAAAGGTCAATTGTATGATATCGGTCATTCAGGGGATGTCCTCTTTGATTGAATGATACCTATTATATGTATATACAAGATTGTTTTACGACTATTTTTTTGCGAATTTTTCTTTGGAAACTATTCTTCATATAGATACTTCGTTCTTCTTTCGATTTAAAGTACAATGACTTAATTAATGTATAAAAAAATTCGCATTTTAGCCTAACCGCCATATCATGAAAGTTAATATCTTATAAATACAAAAATTCCATTCCAATAGGCGGAGTGATCCCAGTGTTATGACACTCCGTACCCCACACAATGTTAAATTTTCGAAACATGTCGAATTGAGTAGCGGAAATCAACACTTCATCTAGTCTAATAGAGATGGTAAATGAAAATAATTAAAATAACCATTTCCTCGAGTGGGTAGCAAATCTAAGATAATCACGTCAATAATCTGACTTCTGAGCTACTTCTCCACGACGGCATCTATTGACGGTAAAAAAACATAATAAATATATATACACTAAGAAGAAATTAACCTTATAAATAACCATTTTACTTTCATTACATCACCAAAGTAATAAAGTTGAATCCATTTTAGAGTGTCGTTCTCTGATTTATTAGCGTAGACGCGAGGAATTATTCAAATGGCAATAAATTTTCGGATAAGTGTTGTTTCTCTATCGTTTTACACTGAGATAAATTACTATTTACATAGTAGAAATAGAAAAAAAAACGTATACCTATAGCATAAAACGATACATAGAATATTAAATTGTATATATCTTGTGGCACCATTTCATACTCAATCCCTCCAGAATTCGGCGGAAAGTGGAGAGCAGAGTGTCTTAACATTAGGGTGCGTATATTACCTCGCTACATTCGAGCTACAGCTAACACTGACAAAATACCTTGATGACACTAAAAAAATACCTTGATGTCGTCACGTCACGGCTCAACGTCACGTTGTCTGACTGTTAACAGGATCTCATTTTCATTATTCTCTCAATAAACTCTCATTCTCTAAATAAACTATAAATGTGCCAAAATTTATTGTCCTGTACAATTATCGTAAAAATACATACAAAATGTTTCTTTCAACTATTAATATATAGACATGGACTGGGCATCGAACCCACATCCATCGCTGACAGTCCTAACTGACCACCAATAGCTACCATCGTCAGACCACAGACACTCACAGCACTCTCTATGTAAACACCATTAAATCGACCGTAAAATTATTGATTAAAAAAAAAACACGGTCACGAGTAATCTAGTAAATTTATAATGCTGTGACCAAAATAATTGGATCGTAACGTGGGACTAGACCGCAGGAGAGACGTGTCAAATGTAAATTATGGAACTAATGCCCATAATTCTGTTTTTACTATTGTTTTTGGGTTAACTTTGTTTAGGAATGCTCTCGATGTTTTTATTTTGAGGTCGATGTGGCTGAGTGGATTAGAGTCGGCATATAGACTTCTCTTCGAATTTTATCTTAATTTTACCTCTTTGAATTTTACCTTAATTTTACCTCTTTGAATTTTACCTTAAT
>JAEBDU010000088.1:1138238-1347136 GCA_016802625.1 Heliconius numata
CTCTTTGAATTTTACCTTAATTTTACCTCTTTGAATTTTACCTTAATTTTATCTCTTTGAATTTTACCTTAATTTTACCTCTTTGAATTTTACCTTAATTTAGGAATTAAACTTTTAATTCATTGAATAATATATTAGTGTTGTAAAGCTGACAGGTGACTGACTAAAAGCAAAGAATTGTAAGGCATTACTTCTAATTTGGTATATATTTAATAACTTTTATCGTTTTTTGAATGTGAATGGAATAAGTTTCTAAAGTTAAATATTATTATTAAATATATAATAAGCAAAGGGAACCTAGTATAAGACACTCCGTTCCCCATTTTCAGCCATACTGGAGGCGTTACGGTTCGAGTGGCTGGACTCTACCAAAGCGAAGAAATGAAAATATAAATTTGAATAAATATTTTATTTCCTCGAGCGGGGACCGAACCTAAAACCCCAAAAATATTCAATTAATATAATAATTATTTTTTTCAATTTCAGGTCGTGGAAAAAAGAAGAAGCTGGCTATAATGATACCACTCATGAACCTCTTAGCTACGATGAAGACCAAGATGCTCCTCATTCCAATTCTATTAGCAGTAATGTTGATCAAAAAACTTCTTTTGATTGCCGCTTTGCTTGTACCAAGTTTACTTAGCACTTTGAAGGCTTGTAAGGTAAAAAAATATTATTTTTTTTATTAATTAAATGTTGAACTAAAGCTATTGTTTGCGATGGTTGTAGGTTCGATTAACACTCGGGGATAAAGCGCAATCGTAATCTCCGCCACTCAATGTCTTCAGTTCGAACGAAAATTGGACAATAGAATGTCTTAATGTCTTGATATTTACATTCCCATAACTGAAGCCATAACTATTAAGTTTGCTTTTGATAGGCTCACGCCTTGATGAAGTATAAGAATTTTGTAAAGAAAAATTTTCCATAATTTCTATAAATAAGTTAAAATTGAAAATTAACAACTTTTCAATATTCATATTGCATGTGAAAGATAAACAAAAATGTATTCACTTACTTATTTAAATATAAATTATATTTTATTAAAATTCATACTTTTCATAATATTTTTATAAAATGTAGACAAAAACTATAATTTTCCACGAGATAAGAATGTTGTAATGCACGAAAGAACAACTTGATTGCAACTACAAGGAATTTAATTAAAGTAAATATTCTGAGATGGCGGATAGCGAACAACGGTCAAGCGTTAATCGTTTAATTTTCTTGCTAATTGACTCAATTCTGTAAATTAAATTGAAAATAGTAGTCTGGCTTTAGCTTTTTCTTTTATATCTTGGGAATTAAAATGTAGTGACTCATAATTTATATAAAAAACTCATAAAAACGTTCACGCTATGTTTTTTGCAAATGCTACAGGGAACCTAGTGTGTTAACACTCTTTTCTCCACACACTCTTTGTCTTATTACCAGAACGAGGTATTGAAAATAATATATTCCCCTGGGTGGAAATCGAACCTACATTTCTCCTGACAGAAAACGAAAATACTTATATCGACGCTTCTCCTAATATACAATACAAGACAAGATAAGGAAAATAGTCAACCAATTTTCCCTATTTTTTTTCAGCATATAGCAGGGTAAGCAGAGAGAACCTAGTGTTAAGACACTCCGTTCCTCACCTCCCGCCAAACTGCGTATTGAGTGTTGGAACTTAACGCCACGCTTATACCTTGGTAACAGAGCAAAGAAATGAAAATATGAATAAATAATATTTTATTCCCTCCAGTGGGGATCGAACCCACAACCGTCGTCCTACAGTAACACACATACATAAATTTCAAAATTTATATGGCCAATGATTTCAACGTAAACCTACCTTACAAAACTTGAACTTAGCACGGACTGTTACACTCATTACCCTCCAGTTAGTTAGTCTTAATACAATAGGAAGTTTCAGATCGGTAATCTAATTCCCATTGTTACAAGGAAGTAAACTTTAGCCTTAATCAGCCAGCAAAGATAATGGATTTGACTTAGAAAGGATGAACGAAAGTTTAGATTGAAAAGCTTTTCTGAATATTGTCGACGTTCGTTAGTGGTGAGAAGGAAGCTTTGGAGACCACATTTCATTTTATTCTCTCATGTTGAAAATTTAATTTCAAAATTGTTTACATATAACTTTTGATTGAAGTTTTACTTAGTTTTACATTAAATAGAATCTTATTTTCTATAGTAAATTTTCTGTGTATCCTGCTATATGTGTGATACAGAGTGAAACTGAAAAACAGTATCTAATTTATTATATTATCAAACTCGGGAATTGAACTCACTACAATCGTGTTAACAGGCACACCCTTGTCCTCCACTGTTACGACGACCTACATATAATTAACATATTTTTGCTTATATAAAAAATCAATATATTCCTTATTTTCTATATTTACAATCTAAACAATTTTTCATAGATATAAATAACTGAGCACACTTGAAAGGCTATTCTACTTGTTATACCAACACTATATAAATCAATATAATAATCCCAAAGTCTTATCGAGCCACTCGAAAGAGCACGGCTTTTACTGATAATGATAATGTTTCTAGTAGCGTTTGACATTAAAATACTCTATAAGTGATATTGGTAATGAAAGTTATTTACACTAGCATTAAACTATATACCTATTTGAAAAGTTACCTTGTTAGATTTTTTCAATTAGAAATATTTACAAATACTTGTTTTTTTAAGCTTCACGCAGTATCCCGCTCATAGCTCTGGTTAGGTAGAGCTGGGGGAAACTAGTGCCATCATATTGTTTCTATTAAGCCATACCGTTCCCTATATTCCGTCAAATACTGAAGGCATTGCGTGTTGAGTGGCAGAACTAAACGGCGCTCTTTTACTTTGTTACCAAAGCGAAGAAATGAAAATATTAAATATTTCTTTCCCCCAGGAGGGAATCGAACCTACAACTATACGCCACCATAGCCACAGACCTGTTCATTATAATTTTAAGTAATAAATAAATATTTTATCATATTTCAGCATCACCACCCGATGACCCACTACTCTTACTTCGGCAGCGATTCATCAGATTTTAATTCCGACTATGGAAGCAATTATGCATATTCCTCTGGAGGAGGTTATGGAAAAGACTGGCCCTCTAACCGTGCGTACACTCTACCGAAGAATAGGGGTACTGCTTCACCAGTTTATATTACAGCTCCTGGGTCCGCAAAATAATATGATTTCTCTAGAAATAATAAATAATAGGTATTAAAAATGTATTTATTCATTTTTGATAATGATATGTGATTTTAAAAATGTTATATCGCATTTTAAAAACAAATATATATTTTTAAAAATTGTATAAAAAAATTATCATAGCTAGCTTTGAAGCCAATCATCTTTGAAGCTGCGAAACCGGGGCACGGGTTCAAATGCAGTTGAGCAAAATTTCATACGTTTTCATAGTATAAGATTTTTTTATTTATTTTTTAATATAAACGATAGTTTTAAGTACATATATAAAAAAGTTATGTCTATTATAAAAATATATAATTTTTAATATCTGTTAAAGCTATAGTATGGCTTATGCAGACAATGATGCGCATATCAAAAAATATAAGTCTTTTCTTTTCTTTTACGTCGTTACAAGTTTTTTATAATATAATATTTTATTGTTATGTATTATGTGAAATTAAAAAAAATACAATTAATTTTATTTACTAACGACTATATATTTATTGCTTTAAAATAGTTGCTTAGATTAGAGTTATTTAATTCATATAATAATAATCTAGACTGATATTTATTTAACCATAAATTTAGATTTAAGTTATTTATTTGAACTATTTATTTTAGTTTAAGAATCTAAAATAATAAATAAATACTATTATATTGCAGTTTTATTGTCGCATTGTGTATTTAAATTCGTGGTGCAGTTTACAGATTATTCTTGTCATAATAAGGAATGAATATATTTATGTTAATTTCATCACTCTGGTAAATAAAACGCGTTGAGTTTCACTACTCAACAAGCAGGATTTTAAGTTGAGCGAAAAATGGGGAATTTTAAATAATACATTTTCAAGCCATTTAACTTTAGTTCTTTTCAGCCATTGTCTACACATACAGGTAAAATATTGTAAAACCATAATATAGAAAATTCTCTATATATTTAAATTACGACAAATTTAGTATACTATTTAGTATTAACACTGATGTCATTACCTCAAGTAGGTATCTAGTAACTCTAGAGAAGGTAAGCTAAGAAACTTAGTCATAGTGAACATAATAACGTTGTTTCATTCAGTGTGGCTTCAAAGGTATGATCACATTACTAGTTCTGTAAAGGAATGTGTGTGTGGCTGGATTAAGAGAGTCTGCTTATTTCTCATAAACTAATATAAATTTCTTTCTGAATGTACTTGGTGGTAAAAATTGGTTCAAGAGCAAGGTAATAGTAGCTTCGTACTTTTTCTCATTTGTATAGGAGGGTAGGCTGAGTAAACTTGACGTTAAGACACTCCGCTCTCTATGTTCAAAACGGCGGAACTCAACACCGCGCTCTTAAGAACGTTACAAAATTTTCACGCTCTAATCTACTAAAGAGTGAAAATCAATTCTAAACAATTACGTTCTTCCGATTAGAAATCGAACCCAGAAACATCGCATGTACAGTAAAACTGTTCTTTCTACCACGATGAGCAGTTGGGCACTACTTACAAAATAGAACCTGCAAATAATATTGCACTAAATATGTTTACACTCCTAACTTTGTAATACAATTCCATTGAAACCGTCGTGAAAAGCAATTTTCAGTTTTTAAATGTAATAAATTTCAGGAAAAGCAAACAACTTTAGAAAAACAACTTATGTGATATATCAAAAAATTCGGTCACTTTCAGCATAAAACAGTGGGAAGCTTCCATATTTAATCCTTTTATAAAGTTTATGACTGCTGAAAGAATTCACAAAGTTACTTGGAGCTTAAAATTTGTGATTTCCTCGAGTATTAAAACTTTGTCCTAGAGTCAAATATGTTTCAAAGTTGTGGCTATTTTTGTGAAGATTTCTTGTTTAAGCTAACAAGACGGACTTGTATTTTAGTTGTAGGATAAACAGAGAGAATCTAGTGACTTAATATTTCATTTTTTAATATTCCTCTTTATCTGTGGACACTTTCTAGTGGATGTTACTGACAGATGTTTAGGATCATTGAGTATTATCAAAATATGTATAGGTTAGGTATAAGTTTAAGATATTTACATTTTATTTTTTCTATATATTTTTTTATATAAATTTCTAAACCCAGGTTTCTCCTGCCTTCTTTATCAATCACTTTTGCTTCGCAGATCTTTCGCAGTGCCCTAACCACCAGAGCAAAATCTTTTACCTTCTCACAATGTTGACCGATTTATTTCTTCGTTACAGATTCGGTCAACTGAACTGACTCTGCATATCCTACGAATATATCGCATCTCCATAGCATCCATCATTCTTTCATTCTTCCTTATAATTTTATTAGTCTTGATTTAGTTAACTATAAACTTATCAACGATTACAAGCTAACCTCTTACTTAAAAATATTTATCGTAAATCTATCAATTCTCGTATGTACCCATAATTACAACTTTCATTCGTTTAAGAGACATTGGCGTATACTCGAGAGGAGTTCAACACCGCATTTAGTTTACTCAGGTCAATAAAATTAAGACATTACACTGAGTGAAATCAAAATCACGTCATATTGTTTTTATATAAAAACTAAAAATAGCTTTGAGTCACTCTATAGTAACCAAGTTCTTAAAAAGCGGAAATGAAGCACTTTCGCCATAAAAATGTATCTATTGTACTATACTAGAGTGTGTAAGATAATTGCAAGGTCACGTCCATTATTCCGGGCAGTTGAGTTCATACGAGAGTGTTTCAATACAATTACGAGTAGTTTTAACTCGAAAGAATAGAAGTATAAATTGTTTGTTTTTACTTGAAAAAAATAGAAGTTAAGCAAATTGTTATGCCGGATACTGAGTGAAGCTAATACAATCTGTATTGCACCTGCATTTAGCAAAGTAGACGAAGTGAATTTAGTGTTAAAATGGGAACGAAGTGAGAATTGGGAACGCCAATTCTCTGCCTATTTTCGAGACATTGCATGTTGAGTAGCGGAATTCAACGTCACACCTTGTTTCTTTAACACAGTGAAGACGTGAAAATAATTTATTCCCCCGTGATGGTATTAAACTCACAACCGTTGCGTCAAAATCACGGTGTGCCACTGTGCCGAAACGGCCTTATGTCTAAATTATTTATATTAATAGCTTACACATGTTCAGCATTAAATATTTATTTACTAAAGATAGATGACTTATTTTACAAAGTTTCTCAGAGTCATAGTATCAATTATTAAATTATTAATTTTAATAAAACCAGTACTGAATCCAATATATCACTAATTATATCGACATGCCGTCATGTATATTATTTGTTGAATTTACATATCAAGCAAGGTAGTAAGATTGTAAAACTTTTAATGAATGCCGTAGTCGTTACTTAATATTGAAATTGCTACAGTATTTTACTTATATAATTCAAGAGTTTCAAAATAATGTTATTATTATGATATTATTTATGTCGATCATTGTAATATAAATCATATATTATCATTATTAGTACAAATGTTTCATATTTAACACGGTATATTAAACCTCAAGCAATTAATGAAATTAAAGTAATTGCTATTTTTTCACATCAGGCGTCATTAACTTATGTCATTCCGCCTTAAATCAACTATTGATAGAAGCATTTCGCTCTTTAGAACCAATTTAATGCAATTTCCTATACTCAAATGGTATAAAGAACCGGATAATTATTTATAGACATATATATGTATATATGTGTATCTGTATGTACAGACCAAAGAAATTTTAATTTGGAACCTACTTAAAAATATAAGTATACATATGTATGACGTTTTTTCTATCAACTAATACAAACCTGCTTTTACTTTCACTAACAATTTTAAAAACACAATAATCGTTCACCGTTAGTTCTTTGGTGACTCCTTAAGCACATATATATTATATCCTATTTTTTATATAAGTAATTTATAATCAAAATTGTAACTTATAATTTATATAACAAAAAAATTGAAAATCACTTTATTTTCTCCCACTTTACATGAAAGTCATTAAAGTAATAGATTCTATTGTGCAATAACGTTTTACTGCTGTCGTAAAGACTAACGAACCACTCGAGTAATCGATTAAAAGAAAATTTCACATTCGTTCTAACTAAGTGTTATCTTCGATTATTTGATTAATGCTTTATAAGTATAAGTAAAATGTACTTTATCTATACATATAAATAAAATTGATGGGTACGTCTGTGATATCAAAAGAATTGTATGCTTTTAAGTGCATATAATTATTTACTTGGTATTAAAACACAGAGAATGTAGATATTTAAGTAACTATTTCTTCTTAAAATTATTATATTATTTTTCATAGAAATTGCCTACTACATTGTTATGTATAAGTAAGTAAGCAAAACGTGATGTTATCGCAATCATTCAAACACAAGCATATTGGTACTTAAGCCAAGCTTCCTTGTCTACGAATCAAATAGAGTAAATAGTCTCTATTAACCACACTGTTTGTGTTTCAGAGGCAAAATACACACAATCTAATATTTGCTATATAATTTATAGCAGGCGCCTAATTTAGAAATTTCTGTTCTTCTAGTAGGCGTTTAATATAGGAATTACGTTTCTTCTGTTTTCAGTTTTTCATGGACTTCACTTAATTTTTCCAGGCTTCAGATGAAATTTTCCCAATTAAATACTTTCAATATTTTTGGACCTTAGTTTCAAATTGTTATTAATTTTAACTTCACTCTTTCACAATCCCACTTATAGCAAAAGAGGCTTAGAGAGCCTAGAGCCAAGGCATTCTTTGAGCTTTCTTTGAGCTCCTTGTTGTATTATATTCCAGCTTCTGGCTTCATATTTTATGTACATTTTTAATATTAGAAGTATAAATATAAGCTTAGTAAATATTCTAATCTATATTACCAGAGCGAGGAACGAACACAATTTAATCCCTCGAGTGGGAATTGGACCTGCAAACGTTTACAGTTAGACATTACGTCGCTGCGATGTGATGGCCTCATTTTTTTTAGCTTCAGGTTGTACCCTTGGGGACATACCTAGCAGGGTAGGCAGTGGAAACCTAGTGTTAAGACACTCAGTTCAAATTAATCCATTGCGTTCCTAACTTTCTGCCCAATTTTCGAGGCTTTGCGTGTTGAGTGGAACTCAACCCCGCCTTTTTACCCGTTACTATAGGAAAGAAATAAAAATATTATATATTTCATTTCACCAAGTAGGAATCGATCCCACAACCCTCACGTTTACAGTCGCACGCACAAAGATAACTTCATATGTTATATATAATGATATTATTATTAATAATAATATTATGGCAAAATACATCTAAATAAATAAATATAAAGTACAATTAGTGAAAAAGTTGTAATTAAAAATGTCTACAGTTAACAATTACAGCGAATCAGTCACGCTAAAGCTTTGTACTTTGTCCCGGTGCTCATTGTGCAGTCGTCGTGTTGAAGACTCGTTATGTTGGTAATAAACTATGTCTTCCCGATTCCAATGAAAGAATATCAAAAGTAATTCATTCGTATGCTTTGTTTTTCTATACTTTTTATTATGTTACGCATAGAGGCTCGGAGGAGTCACAAAAGAAAGATTTTTTTATTAAATAATAATTTTAAATAATAATAATAATAAGGCCGCAGGGCAGCTTGTGGCGAGCTGTTGGGGAGTGGCGACCCCACGGATCTGAGTCATCCGGAGGGGAATTGTAATCTATCCCCCGCCTCTGGCTTGCCTTTATTGGCCGGCAGAGTGGAGCGCAAGAGCTATATGCTCGAAAGGGTGGAAGTGCTCAATCTGCGTAATAGCGGGGAAACCAGCTCACGAGCTCCTCGTGATGGTGAAACCGGTGCACACCTCTCTACACCCTTAGCCGACCACGCCGATGTTGCGCCCAAGGCACTACGCCGCTTTGTGGGGGCCCATCTAGTGGAAGGCGAGTCACCGTCCGCCAACCATTCAATTTGAGACTATTGTAAAGGCGGACGTCCGTTAGTCTCATTCAATAGCCCAGTAGCCAGTCCATCCAAATTCCATTCCATACTTAGAGTGGTTTCCTTACTTCCATTCCATTCCAAGACTTAGTTTAGATTCCCACATTTTCCCATAGTTCCTACGCATTAACCGGCGGCCATCTCTGGGCAATTACCTGTGGTTACCCAGAGATGGATCCCGGCTGATGCGTCACAGTAAAATATTTGAATATTCTCTAAGGGGCCTCTACGTGTTGGACCTGTGTCCCCATGCAAGCCTTCCAAAGGACCGGGTTCTTTTGAACCCGTGAATCTTTAAAGAGAAACATAATAATATAATAAAATATTTAAGTGGTTAAATGTGTGATCTTATGTATGAATGTGTCATCATATGTATTAATGTTGTGTAAATATTCATATTTAAATATTTTTCGAAAAATACTTTCATAATTACTTTCAATTCGTTCTGTAATAGATATTTTCTACACAAATGAATAAAAAAAATAACATTCTTTTTTAATTTACGAATACCATTGGTGGTGCGTTCTCGATCTCGAAACTAAGACAGTGCAGGTGCTGCACAAACGATTCTTAAAACTACGCTTCAGCTGCAAAAAAAAAATTAATAACGAAAAAAAAAAGACAATAATATAGTTCTAACATTTATTACAATAAACAAAAAACAGTCAACTCACAAATGCCTCTAGAATTCGGCAGAAAGTGGGGAACGGAGTGTCTTAACACTAGGTTCCCTCTGCCTACCCTGCTATGCTCTGTTGCTGTTATATTTCTACGAATGAGATAAAAAAATGAATTCGTTCAACTCGTACAGATCCATTAGCTTCTGTATACATAATATATAGATAATTACCAGCATGATCGCGTGTCCGCGCGTGTTACTTTCCACTTATAGTTTATAAGCGGAGTGGCTCGAAAGTAATTTTTTATTCGTCATTTTCACCCATGTTATGCTTTGAATTATGTATGATTGTATTGAATACGGTTTTAGTTTTTAATTGTTTTATAATTTGTCTTGTTTTGTTTAGTCTCTCTGTTGGCTTTGCTTGAGTATATTGTATATGTGATAATAATATAATTATTAAGAAGAGGGCAGGGGTACATGCGACAGGTTGCGACTTCGATTCAAACTCGAAGAAATAAAATATTTAACATTTTCGTTTCTTCGCTGTGATGTCGAGGCAAAGCGTACAATGCCTTCAGAATGCGATGGAAAAGGAGGGGTGTAGTGTCTTAATATTTGGCTCCCTCTATGTATCTTGTTACAGGTGTAGCTTATAAAAAATATGATTATATAGAATTATATCAACAGACATTTGAAGAAATTAATTGTTTTTATTTACTTGCTCAGGTAACTACGAAAAACGCGTTGTTTACCTCCACCATTCAACACAGAATGTCTCCAAAATTGGACAACAGGGGAGGAACAACACTGCCTACCCAAGCAAAAAAAGTATAGCTGTATTTCAGAAATACATAATATTAAATTTTTTCAAAGTACCCAGTAAGTTTTAACGCATTTCTTTTAAGACAGTTATTAAAATTTCATAACAGCAAGACAGTGTATTACGTTAATAAAATTGTTTCTTGTGCTCTAAGTTATAAATGAAATGTTTTAATGCCACATCAAAGACATTATGTAGAGTTACGCAGTAAAATGTTATAGTACATAACGAAATGCGATAATAAAGTAATTTATGTAATTTTTTTATTCCCTGCTAAGTTCTAAGTTTAATTATTAACTCCTATGAGTTTTAATTCTCATCTCCATTTTTTATCTCAGTTTTCTCTATTGCTAAAAACCTATATTTTGAAATGTTGACCGACCATAACGTTAGACAACCGCTAAATCTGTATTTTATCAATAATTTTGGCTTATTATTTATTTAAAATTGGCACTTATATAATTATTTTGTAAAAAAGTTCAAAGCTAGACCAGGTGTCGTTGCATTTAGTACTTTGCGTTCGGATATAAAATGTCAAATAAAAGTGAATTTAAATGCTATTTTCACAATTGCACCTGCTGTAAAAGACGGGAATAAAGATACGATATCCGAATAGAAAACAAGAAGTTTTAAAAGCTACATGCTTAAAAGTTCAATTTGTTCTTTAAATTAGGGTAAATTTTGTTAATCATATTGATTTATTATTTTTAGCTGCTTCTTAGCTCAATTTTGTTTACCAGAGTAATAATATTATACATTAAGTAATTCATTCCCCTTCAGTGGGAATCGAACTCACAACCATCGCAACATCGTGCTTTTCAACTACGACATATACCTATATTCTTCATGTATATTTAAAGTTTTAATGTCAAAAATAATGCTTTATGTATATACATAATTATCATACTAAAACAGTCTATGACGATAATAAAAACATAATATTTGCAACTACTCCGCCTGTAGTTCGTGTAAGTAATGCGAGCCATTGCCCACGGCCTCATAATAAAAGGTAAAAACCAAATGTTTACTAGAAAATTTTAGCAAACTAAAAAGTAAAAGAACAATATTTTAATAAATTATTGATGCATAACGCAAGTTAAAACAAATAAATTGTTATTTACAAATACGCATGTTTTTTTTAGAGGTTCTGACGAAACTGACGACTCTTTGATGCTACTTTGACAAAATTTTAATTATTCCACATAGTAAAATACTAAATATATTAATATAATTTACATTGTATTAAAGTAATTTATATTTTACTGTTATCTGCCTAACAAATTAAAGAGAAGAGGAGAAATTAAAGAGAAGATGATGAAATTCTATTAACAAATAATAACATTCCCAAATCAAATCAATTAGTACAAATTTTAAACACTAGCTACGCTGCAGAAAAATTACTGGTAAATGTTAATTTGTTACTTGCAATTTCATTTCACAATTTGTATTGGGATTCAAGAAGAAATATGAATTAACTCCGATATAAATTCAGTACAAATTCTATTAGCTTAATTGAGAAGACGAACACCAGGTGATTTTCACTGACAATATTATGTAATTTTCTTAAATTATGAGACTGACGATACGGAAGCCGTCGTGGTGCTGGGGCACATGTGTGTGACTGTAACACGACGGTTGTGGGTTCGATTCCAACTCGAGGGAATGAATTATTATTTATTAATATTTTCATTTCTTCGCTCTGGCACTGCGGCAAAATCCCTCATGCCTCGAAAAGTTCGGTGAAAAGTGGGGAACACAGTGTATTACCACTAGGTTCTTTAGAAGTTGAAGTTCTCTAGAAGTTGAAGTTGTTTTTTAATATGAATTTGAATTTGATGTTGAATTTGCGCTTCTAGAACAGTTTTTAAGTTAAAACCCGCTATGTTCAGATTCTTAGACAATTTAAAAAAATATATTTTATTTATCACCAGGTATAAGTATATAGTAGTATAAGTAATAAAAATTAGTTTTTTGAGACATCACATTACATTTATTGAATTATTAGGTTAAATGAGATTTATGAACATAAAATAGATATTACGTTCATTTATTCGTATAATAACCGTTAATCTAATTAATGACACCATCCAATAATAATTAATAATACAATATAATAATACAAATTGATAAATAGAGATAATCCTATACAAATTAATAGCGTTTTAATTGAATTGATCCATCTGCCTCGTAATATATATTAGCATCGTCCACTAAAGTATTAAATCAGGCGAAACGTCAGAATGTTTGAAGGAAAGCAATAAAGTTATCTACAAATATTAGCTCGGGCGACTCCTTAATTTGCTTTTTATTAATAGTCTGGACTTTCTGGAGTTTTGGAAAGTATAATACGTTAAGGTAATAGGCGCAGTTGGATAAAAACATTTTGACGGCGTTCAGTTCCGTTCATAATTTTTTTGCAAATGTCTGTCTACTGCTATATATGTACTTATGTAAGATAAAAGTAGGTGAGAAAAGTGTAATTTCTATTTAGTTTACTTAAAGGTCCCAGCCTATCTAAATCTATTATACATATATATTATTTCACAATGGCACTGTTCTTACAGAAAGAATTTCAATAAAACTTAATAAAGTTAGTTAACCATATCTGAAGAATCAGTACTATAACACGAAAACCGAATTTCAGTAATAAATTTATAAACAAACACAACACAATTTCCATTTCCAAACGAAAAGCGATTTACCTACTTTCCTAACTTGATCTAATAATGGGATTGCCTCAATTGTGACGTAAAATGTTATTTGCTTCTTCCTAATAAACATAAAGCAGGATATTCAATAACCTTTGAGTTGTAAATGTATACAACTATAATTTTTTCGATATTATTATTATAGAAAAATATTATATACAGCGGTTCACTTTTTACAAGGCTTTTTTTAACTTGCTATTTTAGTTGATGTGTGTCAAATCTTACAAGGGCAATTCGACCCATGTCTCAGTTTCCGATTAAGCTGAAATGTCGATTAGGATTTCAGCTCTGATAATAATACAATTATATATAATCAATATTATTGTTTATCTAAAATGGCCGCCTTCAAAAAATGGTAGATTGTAATTTTTTAAGCGAGGATATGAACTTCATTCCCTCAAGTAAAAATCGAACCCACAACTGTGACCCTTTCAGTCAAACGCTGTCCCACTGCGCCACAGCTGCATTTATTCTAAATCGATCAATAATACTATAAAGGTTGTTATTATACATTTGTTCCTTAAGTTATATGAAATTTTATTATTCATGAGTCATAAAGAGTCATGAATTTAAATCACTTGTATCACGTAAACAAATAAACCTACATTCTGGTGGAGATATCGATGTCATTCCCTTGATTGAGTTTTGGGACCATTCTTGTGCTTATTTTTTAGATATGAAAATGGTGGCTCTGAATGGAGCAAAAGATTCCCTCTACTTATGTATAAAAAATAAATCATATATCAGCTTCACGCTGTAGCTGTAGGGTAGGCAGAGGGAGTATTGTGTTAAGGCACTCCGTAAAAATAGAATAATTTAACTCAAATGTTTATTGATATATTAACGTTTAAATACTGACATTTTTGTGACTCGCTCACGCACTCATTAAAAATCTCACTTCTAGATGACCTAGAAACTAGATATTTAATAAATATCACAATATATAATATAATACATAATGGTAAATATAAGAAATGCCAGTTTTTAAACTTGAATATAATAATCAATAACCATTTTAGTTAAATTGTTGAAATTTTATATGTATCCTAATCTAGAGAAGTTTTAACAAATACGCAAATTTCATGCATGTAGACACTTGCAAACAAGATTACGAGTTCTTAAGAGCTCAAAAGTAGCTTTTTAACTTGGCTGGACCCGCTGGTGCGTGTCTCGATAGACGCTTAAAATTATTTATTTTATAGCACACTTAAAATTTTCTCTTATTAAAGGGCCTTACTTACCTTACTGAAGGGCTTAAATAGTAATTTCGTTTGTAAACTCTGTTATAATTTAGTTCACTGTGGAAAGTAATCAAATCCGTTTGACCCCTTTATTGGACTTTCATCTCAGGTAATATAAGAGGTTGTAAAAGTATGTATTGGGTTTCCTCGATTTTCCTTTTATTTATTGAATGTTTTCTATGTTCAGTGGTTAATAACTAAAAGTTACTTACTCGAGTAGGTTGCGGCTTCAAATTTTGGCATCAGTACCTAGAAGATTGATAGATGATCCCGTAAGTAAAACAAGTGTATTGTTTTAAAAAACATATTTTTACCTATTATTAATAAACAACATTACCCCCTAAGTGAGGATCGAACCCATGATCGTCACGTTTACAGTGCACATTTTTACTCCTGCGCCACGACTGCCTCTTCAAAAAAGAAAATTTACCCTACCATTTTGTAATTTAAGCCTTAATTTTAGTTCAAGAAAGTAAATTCAAACTATCGTAATCACATTTGAGGACAAAGTACAGACTTTATTGAACCATTGGATCTCCGGTTTTAATTAGAGCTTTGAGATGTAGATATCCTATAACGTCGACTATAAAGGGTAATGTCCTACATAAGTGAGGTGGTATATTAGGGGAATAAATGGTTTATTTATTTATGTTAATCTTGAGGATTACGTTAGTAGAGTATATTTTTATATTTCGAAACCATTTAAACTGGAAAAAAGAGTGCGCCAAGGATGTATCTTATCTTAACATCTATGGGGAGTATATGATGAGAAAAATACTGGAAGAGTGGAATGGTGGCATCTCAATTGGTGGCAGAAAAGTTAGCAATGTTAGATATGCAGATATGACATGCAGATATGCGATAAGGAAATTTGACGATTCCAATCCAGATGGCCAAGGGTGCAATGACTCAATTCCCAAAGATATGACAGAGTAGAAACGTCTCCAACGCTACCGAAATGAGACTCGTACTTACCCTAATCTTCTCGATTTTCTTGTACGCATCGGAGTCTTGGTCGATCCGTGCCGTAAACAGGAGAAACATTGATGTCTTTGATGATGATGATTTGAAGATGTGGTTGCTAGAGGAGGATGCTGCTAATTCTAAGGACAGCAAAAAGGACCAATGGGTCAATCCTCAGCCAGCTGAAAAACCAAATCAGATTCTCTACTACCTATTACCAACGAAAACTCTTAACTTTGGCCATATAGCTTGAAGACTGACGGTAGAAGACCTTGCTGATGGTCTGACGCCGTCGAAGAATTTACTGAACTACCTATTATTAACACGCCACTCTCTGGTAAGTACTTTTTATAGATATCGAGCGAGGTACAGCGTGAAGCTAAAAAACGTATTATTCTATTTTATTATAATGTTTCGTGAAACGCTTTTTTAATAAATGAACTGACTGGGATAGCGTCACCTCCTTACAATCTATATATATAAAAAGACTTGTCCTGAGGTAAGACGCACGCACAGCCGTAACCGCTGATGGTAGAAACGTGAACTTTAGACAGATGTTTACTTTCGTAATCTGGACATCCACTAAGAAGGGATTTTTAAAAATTTTAACCCTAAAGGGGTGAAATAGGGGTTCAAAGTATGTATGGAAAAAAATTTAGATCGGCACCGATTTTTATAAAATTTGAAATTTAGATTTTTAAAAGTATTTAATTTAACACGTGTTTCATCCTTTTTTAGAATTCTTCCCCTAAGAGTGCAAATAAGGGGTTGAAAGTTTGTATAGAATTTTTTTTAAATCGGCACCAATTTTTATAAAACTTAAAATTCAGACTCTTAAAAGAATTTAATTGAACACATGTTTCATGACTTTCTAGAATTCTTCCCCTAAGGGTGCAAATAAGGGGTTGAAAGTTTGTTTGGAAAAATCTTTAAAACGCCACCGATTTTTATAAAATTTTAAATTCAGACTCTTAAAAATATTTCATTGAACACGTGTTTTCTGGTTTATTAGAATTCATCCCTAAATACGCAAGCAAAGCTGCGCGCGTCCGCTAGTATAAAATAAAAAAAGTGAAAATCTTAGTATTGTCCGCGTGAGGAATCAGTCGTTTTTATACACATTTGAAATAGCTTGATAAGTGAATGCTTTATTAATGTTAGAATTATCGCACACTACACATTACTTTAAATATGTGTGAACTTAAAAAATAAAACTTGGAAACGTAAAAGTCGTTGGTTGAATGTCCACTATGCAAGCACTATGCACTATACATCTCACGTTATGGCAAGACATATTGCGGTGTTGAGGTCCGTCACTACCCGAAAAGTGTGGGAAATGGAAAACAGAGTTTCACAAGGCTCACAGGTTCTCTCTTATTCTTGCTATACCTAACGTATCTTCTTCTTCGTGCAATAAATTGATGTTATTAGCCAAATTGTAGAAATAAATATTATTTATACATCTTTTTCTTTCTTTTTTAGTTCTTGCAAACAAAATTGCATTTGCCTCTAATCTTTTTTTATATTTGCCTTAAGTAGACAGAGTAAGTTATCTCTAACGCGTCACGTCGACCACATTCATGAACGAACCAATTATTGCGACTTGCATAATTGTTATAATTAATGATACTTCAACACGATTAATACTGTATTTTATAATTTTAGTTTTAGGGTTCCGTAACCATAGAGTAAAATGGGACCCTGTTATTAAGCTGTCTCTTTATCTATCCATCTGTCACCAAGCTGTGTCTCATGAACCGTGATAGTTTGACAGTCGAAATTTTTACAAATGATGTATTTCTACTACTGCTGTGACAACTCATAGATAAAACCACAATAAAATAAAAAATTAAGTGATCTTTTTGCTTGATATTAATAATGAGAGTATGTACATGCTTAATATATTCACAGAAATTTTTGTTATATTTTTATTTTAAAAATATTTTATTGAATTAAAGTAAACCAAATATTTAAGAGGGGCTTCGCATACAAAAAAAGTAAACGTTTTTGCCGTTTTAATAGATAATGATAAGGATCCCTTGTCCGCCAGTCTGTGTCGCACTTGGCCGTTGTTTTATATTTGAATATAAGTATCTGTAGACCAGACACCAACACATAAATAGTGGTGATTTAACTTTATTTCTTTGTTGTTTTTTTATTTCTGAATTTATATTTTTAAAGTCTGAAAAAATATTTTACTAACTGCCTTGGAACAGTAGGATAGTAAATAGAATTGCGTCACTTAACTAGCATCGAACTAAGACTAAACGAGACGAACAAAGTTTTCTTACATAAAATTCTCGGCCTGTCCCGTTATTTGGGATAAAGCATAAGCTCAAAAACAGAAAATTAATTGAATCGAACTAGTTTACGAACCCACGACAATCATATTATAGTCATATAAAGGTAAGGATCGAGTACGCCGCGATAGCTTCACGCTGTATCCCGATAATGTAAAGCCGAGGAGGCAGAGGGAACCTAGTGTCAAGACACTCCGCTTCCCATGCACCATCCAACTTTCAGGACCTTGGATATTGAGTGGCGAAACTCAACGCCGTGTTCTGTCTTTTTTCCAGGGTGAGAAAATGAAAATAATAATTCCCCCAAGTGGAAATTGAACATATAACCATCACGTTTATAGACAGACGCGACCCCATCTCGATAACGTTTAACTGAAATAAAATATATGAAAAATACGAACTTAAACTGGAGTTTATGAAAATAAGCTAACCATTTCTATGTTAAGTAAATTGTATAGTTCGTGCAGGACAGCTTGAACGACAATAATTTTTAAGTTTTAATACATGAAATCTTTTATATTTGAATATTTTCTGTAACTTTATTTTCCGCATTTCTAAAGTGTTTTAAATAATAAAAATTGTAAAATATTTAAATAATGAGATTGACGTTTAAAAAATGCACGATGGAAAAATGACTAAACGTGCTTTTGAAGGATACATATTTATGTAGTTTTTTTAAATATAATGTGATTCCCTACTAATGTTAAGGCCTTCATGGTGCACAAGTTCTGGTAACCTGGAAAACGGCGTTCAGTTCCACCTCTTAACAAGCAATCCCTTACAAAATTCGGTGAAAAGTTGGGTATGTAAGTGTCTAAAAGGGGAAAAATAAATGAACTAACACTATCAAAATAGTTTTAGAGTTCCTGAGATGAGCGCGTTTATTAGCTTAGATATGAATAACATAAAATTTCAAATATACCAAATCCAAATGACATTACAGTCAAGAACTAATATTATGGCATTTAGTACTCTTTCAACTAGAAATTATCTTGTTATAATATCGTACCCCACTTAACTTGCCATACATACATGCGTACGTCTATAAAACAGTTTTCCTTCACGCATTTCTGCATTTGCCGTCGAAGCAACGGCCGTTAATATAATAAATAGAGTATCTAATACAGTGTCAAGTGAAGTGTATTGATATAACATTTAAAATGAAAAGTTTCCTTTTGTTAGTACTGTTTGTCGGGATAGCGAGATCTGATGAAATTGACGATGTGGTGAGCTTTTTGTTACTTTAAGAGTTTCATAAGTTATTAATGCAGATGGTGACTGAAATAAATAAAAAGGCTTTTATTAAACATATTATACGAATATAAGGGGACGCGGACCCTTGTGTTATACAGAACCCTTAGTAACAACTAAAGGGAATCATCCCTTAGATAGCCGCAGATAAAATTTAGTATATTATAAAAAATAGAATTCTATTTTATATTAAAAAGTTCATTTGTCCACTATTGAAATTGAACATCAAATATAATATAATAAATTATAATGAAATCTTAAAATTCATATTTTACTTCATAAAGGCCGCTGACAATAATTTTCTAAAAATACATTTTCTCCTTTTCATGGAGAGGGCAGAGCACTTAATCTCTCCCTTCACTATTCTCGTAATATTCTTTATTCACTAATTATATTGAATAGTTTAAGTAGATTATAAATAGTCTTGAGGCCAATAGTGGCGCAGCGTGCGACTATAAACGCCATAGATTGTGGGTTCGATTCCCACTCTTGGAAATTAAACATTTAATATTTTTACTTTCTCGCTCTGGTAACAAAGCAAAGCGCGGGGTTGTGTTCCGCCACTTAATACGCAATGCCTTCAGAAATCATAATGGGAATGAAGTATCTTAACACTAGGTTCCCAGACTTTCTCTGCCTACAGCGTAAAGCTAAACAAATTATATACCAAATAGAATAGTAGTATAATTTTAAACTAAAACTTTTAAAAAAAAATATACTGTAATAAGAAGTAATTGTTAAGAAATAAGAAGATTTGTGTGCAAATACAATTTAGCTTGTTGGTAGCCACTGAAAGATTTAACTTTTGACGATATTATTTATTATCTAAAGAGGAGCAAAAGCTTCAAGTAAAAGAGGTAAAAAGGAGGGAGGATAAAGAGTAAAAGAGGAACTGGTAAAATATTTTTTAGGTTTATCGAATATAGATGGGAGAAATATGTTTTTAAATTAAATTCAAGAACTTTTCCATCACAGTATGTATAACTGTTGAATAATCTTTTAATGGATGGATTTATATGAATGGATTTTCATTTCCCCTCTCCGATACCTACATAAAATGTGAAACTTAAAATGAAAAAAAAAATACATTAATAACGTAACATTTTCTCATTTACCCTCCTAATTGAAGCTTTTCTGCCACAGAGAAAACCTAGTAAAAAGACAATATAATTATGAAATATTGTCTGTTGAGTCGCGGTACTTAACGCTGCGCACCAAAACATAGAAATGAAAATAGCTATAACAATTTCGTCAATCAACATTATCTCAATAGACATCGATTTTGCAATACCGCGTGTACGTTCAGAAACTGACCCTCAACGCCACTATGCATAATGAGCGCACTGGATTAATAAATAATTAATATAAGAAATTAAGGATATAAATAATTAATACCAGAATAAAAAAATCAATTTACTATTAATTATTAACATATGTAGATTATCATTATCATAGATTATTAATAAAACACTGACAGCATATAATAATAGGATTAAAATTAAGAAAAATATTAATTATTGAACAAAAACGCAATATTGAATTTATTTATGCGTAGAGTAAAAACAATGAGTGATTTACAACGCATGCTTGAACACGAGTTATCTTTCTCAGATTTCTATTCGATATCGATGAACTAATAAATAGATAGTTTTGTTTTTTATTATTTTCTTATTTCACTTTGTTGTAATTCAAATACATTATAGTTTATTTTGGTAAAGTATAAATATATAGAAAAACATTTTATTACTGAGTGACTAATAAACCTCTTATTACTGACAGAACATACGTAGAACGATGGAATTTGCTCTGTTAGTCCGGGGAGGATCCTAAGAGAAGATTTTCCGAAATTGGAATGGAAATGGGGAAAAATAATTATTTGTTTATAAAGTAAAAAAAAAACTTTAAGTTTCAAGTTTTTCTAAGTTAAATAGTCACTCAGTAACGAAGAGTTTTAAAGATAGAGTTCAATCACTCATCACGTAATGTGCATAGTGTTTTAACAATAACTTCTGTTTATCTACCTTTGCTATCTACAGCGTGAAATTTAAAAAAAAAACAGTCTACTAAAACCGAATATAATACTAGTCATAATAAAAGAAAATACATTAACACGATTACTTCTTTATGAATGTCATCAAACGTTATTGTCGACATTAAATAATTAGAGAAAATGGCTGAAGACACTAGCTAGGCTTTTATGAAATTATTACTTTTGTGTATAATAAAATTCATTGTAGGTAGTATATAAAGTAATATACTTAAATAATTTATTTAATGTGTAATAGCTATAAAAGCTATTATTTACTAGATGTATATTAATAAAGCAAAAATAGGTGGTAACAAAAGTTGATTAAATTTAACTAGCAATTATTGCTCCTTCTAAGAATAATCTTAGACAGAAGGAACCTGGTGTAAAGACGATCGGTTCCCCATTTTCCGTCGAAGTGTTTAGACATTGCGTGTTGAGTGGCGGAGCTCAACGCCGCGCTTCGCGTCGACACCGGTGAGCGAGTTCTTGGAATTTGAACCCCTTGGAAATCTACTAAATTCGCTACGATATTTTTTTAAATTTTTAATGAAGAATTAGTATTAAATGTGATTTTTATATTTATTTTGCTTTCCCTAAAATAATTAGTAAAAACTACCTATACTTAATTATATTTTATTTACCCGTTTCTTGTCTAACACCAATATAATCAATTTTCTCTCTAAATAAGACCTTGCAAAGAGAAGTTGCACTAGATACGGTTGAAAGGAGACACACACGCTTTTACCGACCCAATTTGTATTAATCACTTGTTACTTCTAATTAGAATGTATGCCCGAGTGGTGATTATAGAGCTTAAAGTGCATGAAGAAGTAGTCAAGAAAACCTGAGAACCTAGTGTTAAGGCACTCCGTACCCATTAAGACACTTTCGTTATCTACATTCTGCCGAATTCTGGAGACATTGCGTGTTGAGAGGCCGAACTTGACGCCAGTCGCACTTTGCTTCGCGACCAAAGCGAGGAGATGAAAATATTGAATATTTTATTCCACCGGTGGGAATCAAACCCACACCGCGTTTATATATAACGTGGTAATGATTTGAATCACTATTACAATACAATAATAATCTCATTCACACTATCCCATATACTTACAAGAATTTTCTTGTATTCCTACAAAGAAAGTTCACAATACCTATAAAGAATGTAATGTACATACTTTCTTCAGAAAATAATCGAGAGTTGTATTGTCATAGAGAAACACATTTTTTTATAGGCGGATAAATAGTTAATTAATTAAGTGAATTATTCTCATATTTAGAAATTACAGCTAAATTTTGCAGAAAAAGTCTTTTTCTTTCTAAAATTTGGATGTAATTTTTGAGTTTATTTAATTTTGTATTATGTTTAAATACATATCTATACACGAAAGTTCAGTATACATTTAAGTGCATCCGAGTCGGCTCACCTCTACAAAAATATCAAAATGGTGTATTATATTCTAAACAATAAAAAAAAACAATTGGTATATATATATATATATATATTGAACGCCTATTTCATAAGCTATAAAATGATACCATAATCTCAAAAATCCATGGCATATAATTTAAGTTTAAATATATATTTAGAATTTCTCGCTAAATCCATTTCCATTCCGTAATTGACTCAATAAGAAATATCTTCCATCAAAGTACTTTAAAATTTCATAACACGTTTATTATAACGTGCAATAAACGTGCGACTGTATATGGGTATGGCTTCGATTCCTACATATTGCTATATAGTAGTTAGGCAGAAGAACCTTGGGAATGTAGTGTTAAGACTCTCCGTTTTCCATTATGACATTTTCCACCGAAACGCTTTATCTCATTACCAGTGCGATGAAATAAAAATAGTAAATTCATTCCACCAAGTGGGAATCGACACCCACAACCGTCGTGTTTACAGTCGAACGCTTGTGGCCTTGCGCCACGGGGGTAAAGAACAAATATTAGATTAAAATATTAATATTCCTTAATATTTGAATTTCAGATGTCAACATCAGAAGAAACCCTAAAACGCGGCCTCACAAAGAAATGTATATCACGAGAAACTTCATCCTGTATTGCCGTCGAGCTGGTGGGGTATGTGGACAGGATGCTTAGGACCGCTGCTGTTCAGCTTTCAGATGATCTTATGATTGTTGATGAGAGGTCAGTGTTTTATAGTAATTTACTTTTTATTCGGTTCGACTCTCAATTGTAGAGCGTCACGCGTAGTAGGTTAAGAAGAGTGAACCTACTATTAAGACACTAAGAGCGTGTTAAGTAGCGGATTTTAATTGCGTTTTATCTTGTTACAGGAGCGAATATATAAAATAAATTTACTTCCCCGAGTAGGGATCGAACCCACGCTGTCCTACTGAACAATCCTCTTTCTTACATTTATATTTAATTTATTATGGATTTATGAATGCGGTTGCGGTCGATTTATGAAACGGTTTATGAATGTTAGTCATTTCTATGTAATATATTATATGGTAAATACATTTATGGATTTGTAACTATAATTTTAGTAGAACTATCAGACTAGTTTTATAGGCTCATAAATTGTTTACCGCGAGAGTTAAATTACGATTTTTAATTTATATGCGTGAAAACAGCAAAATATAATCTATACAAATAATAAAATCGTTACAGATCGTTGACTGTACATGGAAGGCATATAAGAAAAAAATTTATTAAAATTTTTCTGTTTTTGTCTGTGCGTTTGTTCGCGCTAATCTTAGAAAAGTCTTAACCGATTTAAATGCAATTTTTACTATTGTATTTTGGTAAAGTTTCCTTAGCATTTGGTGTGTGTTTTATTTCAATCTGTTTATAAACATGCTATATTGTATTAGCTAAATTATTTTTGAGTATATGCATATAATTTGTTCTTAAAATGTTATTATTCTTAAAAACGAGTAAAGCCGCGAGTCGCTCGTATAAAAAATAAGGCTTAATATTAACATATTAAGACAATAAATATAAATAAAACATATAAAATCGCTCTGAAAATTCAAATCAACTCTTTCACATTCCCTCAATAAACTAAACTTAAATAACTATTTAGAAAAACTGGCTCCTAAGTTTACTTCAGCAGTTCTTTCAATAAGACCCACTTTTTTGTTAGAATCTAGTTTCTATTTGGACTGAATAAAATAAATCTTTGATTTTTGCCTTTCAGTAGAATTAAAGAATTATATAGGTTTATTCCATTACGTAAATTTTCGTAGCAAATGCCTCCAATTTTTCACGACGTGAACGTGAATTGACTTAGTAAGTGCTACTTTATATTTTCTGTTATAAAAATGAATTATTAAATAATAAATAACACCGTAGCAGTCGTAGGAAAAAAACAAGGTAGTTTTAGGTTGAAAATCGTATATAAAGAATATTGTCTGAAAGATAAACAAAAGATTTGTACATATGTCTTAGACAACAAAATCTTTTGTGGTGTATTGGGACTGAATCTGACTGTCAATGCTGTGGTTGTGAGTTCAATCCTCGCTCGAAGAACTATATTTTCTGAATCTTGTAAGACAAGACATAAGGATAAGTTTCAGTAGTCAATATCTCAGTGGGTTAGGACAACCGATATCATGTACCTATCCTGATATGCGTTATAAAGCATGAGAAGAAAACTGTTCGAAAGCCAGAAATTTAATTTATCTTTTTTGTTTTATATTTATAATAATAACACGCAACTTCATTTGCGTTGATTACAAAATGTAAAACCCCATTTTGTTCCGTTCCCGAAGAATTTTTTATATACAGATTGCTCATATATTATTTCTAGTCTGTAACGTTTGCCTACCTAATTTTTTTTTCATACTTAAATTTTATTCTATTAAAATAATAAAATTGAAAAAATATATATATATTTATTTAACTTATTGAGAATAACGAATCGTGTCATTGGATCGTTAAAACAGTAGAATTCGTAACGAACCAGTAAGTTAATTCAATTATAGCATCATGTCAATCTGTCGAAAGACTCGCTAATTCTAATATTCGAATAAAGTTTAAGTTGAATTGGCAGCGAAATGTTAATTATAAATAAATTTTGCTTAAATAAATTTATCAAATATTAATAAACAGTTATTTTGGGACACTGGAATAATTTTAGTAAACAAGATGGGAGTGGGTTCGACCCCTAATCGAGGAAACAAATATTTCCCGTCTCTCCTCTCTCGCATACATATCATATGAAAACGTATTTGCTCCTATTGTTTTTTCTAAAGTATACGCCATCATGGTGAGGATATTGTCGTGCCTGCTTGCATGGCTTGTTTATTCCTCGGATATTCTTTATATAGTAATAGTTAAAAGTAACTAATAATATACCTTTTTATTCATTCTAGCAATGGAGCTGCAGCAGAAATACCAATCAGATCAGAGTCCTTAGCCAGATCTGCCACTTCATTGGAGGATCAAGCACAAAATCTAATCTTCGAGAAACTATGGAACTTTGCCACCACGCGGTCTATTAGGTACAGATTGTTAGACACAGCAGATGTAGTCATCGCGGGCAAGAAGGAGAAAGATGGAAGCTTAGGAGTGGGTAAGTAAATATATTTAATTTAATTATTTATCATTTTAAATTAATTTGGTCAATGTTAAATCAAATCTTTTTTCGGATTACTGATATATTATTATGTAGATATTATGAAGATAAAGATATTGTCACAAGCGAAACTAGTATCAAGTTCAACACTCCGTTCTCCACTCTCAGTCGGAATTCGAGACATTGCTTGTTAACGGACGGAACACAACTCCGCGCTTAGTCTTTGATAAGACGAGGATATTAAAATACATTTTTCATTACCTCAAATGGGAATCGAATTCATAAACATTCAACCGCCGAGATATATTCTCTATTTGTAAGCTCTATATTAACGCTTCATTGCATTAATATGTCCTTACAAGTAAGTTACAAGTTACGATAACAGGAAACTAGCAAAGACTTTGAGACCAAGCTTGTGGGTTCAGAAGTGTAATCCGCATTATCACTTTATAATTATTATAGCTTAAGAGTTGAACAGTTGTCCTTGCTCTATTAAGCCTTTTATGATGATAGCTTCATACAAAACATAAGTACCTATACGTATATTTTATAGATATTATACTGTTAAGACTACGGGTAGGTTCCCTCAGTCTATCCTGCTATGTGCGGGATACCGTGTGAATTCTCTGATAAAATTATATTATTCTTTGGTTATAATATAAAAATTGATTTAATCTAGTGAAACCGCGTTCGAGTCTCTGGTAATACTTAAAAAATATTATTAATTTATTAGACTTCCTTTAGTGAATGACCTAGACACAGCGCACAGCTTACTCTACTGGCGTACTGGAATGTATATTTGACATGTAAATTCCTTAGAGTTTCAAATTTCTCACTCCAGCTGAGAATTTTCGTTACTTGTGAAATATATATTCTATACAGTTCTTAAAAATCGTGTGCTTCAAATCTCGCTTTTTCATTTACGTTTTCTTAAAAGGTATTCTTTTCTAAGTATGGAATAACATTAAAAATTTTATTTACATTTTATGAGAAACCCATAGAGAAAGAATATAGTGATATGAGACTCTATCACTTCTTCGCACTCATAAACATTTCCTCACCTTCACTGAAACAATTCTCAAAGCTATACTTTATTTAATTGAGCCTACTTTACAAATATAAACGCATCCCCCGAGTGTAATTTGATTCCAAAGTATTAGTCTTAAGTAGACAAGTCCCCCGGGATTCAAATTGGCATAAATTGACAGAAAATATAGTGATATTGCTCTGTATTTAACATAAAAGATCGATATTAAGTATTAACACATATATTTTCATGCCATAGTTTGCCAGATAAACGCTATGGTTATGGGTTCAATTCCTTCTCAGGGGAGCGTGGCGTTTAGTTCTGCCACTTATTCCGTAATATTTCGAATCGAGGCTGGATTTTCTCCCTGCCTACTAAAAACAAAAATAGCAGATATACATTATAATATGATTGCTATTCTGTTTCCAACGTAATAGCCATAATATGTGAAATATTCGCAAGCATTTTTCCATATTTTTTTGATTGAAATTCATTGTCCCTTGAATGTAAGAAATTTATCAGAATTGAATTTTTTCTCAATTCTCACTTTACCTGCCTTTTAAGGAAAATTATATTGAAAATTATGCCTAATAAAAAATTAGGACGATGACCAATAGATCATATTTTTAAATAATATGGAAATTTTCATCGAGAAACGTGTACATTTCGAACAGAATAAATCACATTTTTGAAGAAAAAGTGGGCGAGGGTATCGTTTATCATTAAATTGATAAGGCGTCGATGAAATAATTTAATAATTTATATTTACCTGCATTTTTATTTTCCTTTCTTTGGAAATTTGTTTTTGATAATAAGTATTTTAGTTAAATTGTGTTAATATTATTCATGTACTGTTAATAATTTAAATTGACTTATATTATTATTTTTAATTCAATAAACGTTGTATAACACTACACGACATACGCTATTAATAATTAATATCGACTGTGACTGTATATACACGACTGATGTGAGTTCGATTGCCACTATTTTATTCCCTCACCTTGTTAAAAAATCAATGCGCGGCGTTCAGTTACGCCACTTTTGCGTGTTACGCAATACCTCCAAAAAAGGCGGATATAATTCGGCGGCAGGCAATAAACCTTTTCCGCGTAACTTAAATAATTAACCATCTAGAGCTATATAAAAATAATTGAATGAAAAATATATTTTAATTTAGTTTTAACGTTCAAGAATTATATTTAAGGATTAGCAGAGTTTAGACAGAAACAAATGGGCTTACTAATTAGAATAGACATTATCGTCTCGACAGTTGTTAATTTAGGACAATAAATTGGTCTGCAACGAGATACTTGTTTGAAAAAACATTTAATTCAAGAAATTGCCTTTTAAGGAAAAAATGTTCAAATTCCAAAGGTTGAACAGTTTCTAATGGCTCAAATAATAAGTTTGCCTGATTTTAAGCTAAATAGTTATGGGTTCGATCTGGATATAAAAGAAAAAAAGAGTCTTAACGTCTCTTAGTATGGAGATTTGTTAAGCTTCCTTTAATATTGAAGTAAATACTAAATACTGTCAGTATCTTCAGTCTTAGTCTTCAGTAAAATATACGTTCCACGTATGGCGAAATGATCAGAGTTTTCCAAAATATTTTTCAATCCTTAATGTGAATCAATACTTTAATTTGTATATTTCTTCTTACAGGTGTCTCAATGAAAGCCCACAAGGATATAGAGAGCGGTAGAGCAAGAAACAAGAACATGGGGCCATTCCTAGCTGCTGCGGCCATGAAATTGGGACTTCTAGGAGCTCTGACCTTCAAAGGTCTATACCTGATGGTCGGAAAGGCCCTCCTGATATCCAAAATCGCGCTCTTACTAGCCACAATCATCGGACTTAAGAAGTTATTCTCTCCTCAGGTGACCGATTAAATGTGCATGTTTTAGGCATGACTTGCATCTGCATGTAGTTACATATTAAGAAACTTGGCCATAGATAGTAATATATTGAATCTTTATATCTATCTTTTAGGTATTTAATTTTCTTTTATTTTAAGACTTAATTAAGTGCAATTTTAAGTAAGTTTCTATTTTTATTTTATTTTCATTTTTTTTTCTTCTATTCTATTTTATTTTATTCTAGTATATTTAATTCTAGTTATTATCTAATTATGAATGGAAGCGACTGATTACTTAATTTCTTTTCTCGTTCATTCGCCATCCTTTTCTTATTATATTAATAAGAAAGAGATGGTTGTTCAGTTATATAGTTTGTAGATATTGCATGTTTTACTAACAACAAGTTAGTATTTACATGATAATGACTCTAGTGTTGTAGATAAAGGTATACCTTCATATCTAAATATATCAGTCGATTGCATGAATCTTATTTATTATTGCATGGAAGCATGAATAAATACAATACAATATACCAATCATACTGTCTTTCATTTTCTTTTTCATCTTATTTCAAAGCTATGGCGTTAGTAGATTCGATTTTAGTCTTAAGAAATATTATAATTTAAACAATTTCAGCACCTCAATGTAATAAAATATATTTACTAAAATTGTAAGTCATCCTCTTTCACCTTCTTCATCTTTACATAAAAGCTATCCAAGTATAATTATAATTGGAGATTCTGAATACTATTTCTAAAATAATTATTTATTTGAAAATCTAATGAATGAAAAAATAACCAAATATTGTATTTTATATTATTTACCAGTTATATAACAACGATTTCTTCTGTTCATTACTATATATTAATAAATACAACAATAAATCTACATTTCTAAAAGAATCTTTTAAGAAATAAATAAAAAAACTGATGTAACCTTACTAATATCCTTACATGGTTTTATGTTTAACCCGTTATAGTAAGAACTAATATACGAATACTTTTCAGGCGATCATCAAAAAGGACTAAATCATATTGGTGAATGGGACTTGACGGAGATTTTGAGCTGTAAAGTTCAACATAACAAAATAAATAGCATAAAATGACTAAGTTAATAATAACATAGCAAACAATCCATTGCAAGAAACTCATTATTTGCAATAAATTTAGCAAGAATTTCATTATTTACAATAATTTTAGCATGAACTCCATTGTTTTACATTCAGAAATATCAATTAGCATCTAACTTAGGAGCTTAATATCAGTTAAGCGCTAATTGACGTCTATGGGTTAAAATCCAAGTAATATTAAAAAAAAATAAGTACCTATGTTATTATTAACTCAGTCTTAGTACACGTTTTGGTATCGATCGTATTGTAAATATTAATATATACATACATATTTATTTGATCTATTTCCTTACTAACTTGTACAGCTGTTGTCGCATTTATAAGCGTTTGCTTGATTATTAATATTATTAATTTATTTTAGTACTAATAATTATTTATTTGTGGATTAAACGAAATATTCACTAACAATTATTTTTTTATTATTTTATACTTTTTTATTTTTTTATTCGCTTATATGAAACTTAGTATTCCATATATCTACTGTATATATAATACTAGATTTCATACGGGTGAAAAACTTAACCTAACAGCTTATGTTAAATATATTATTGTTTCATTTACCGAGGAATATACTACAGGCTATTAATTTTGAAATAACTTAGTAATTTCCAATGGACCATGTGGGCAAAACGTATAAAGTAACTACGTAGAATTAGATTCATAATTGGACTTAGAAGGTATCCAATTATAACCTAGGCTTAAGCTTTATTATTAACAACAATATGTTATATAAATTATTGATAATTGAAGGTAGCTATCAGATTTATTTCTCATTAATTTTAAAAATATACAGAGTTATTAGAAGTAAGTATGTTTATACATTATTTACATTTTAATATACTAAATAACCTGCTTAGATATTTAATGGCATGACCTACATAGGCCGTGGGTTTCATTCCCACTTGGGGGAAGGAATTATTTCCACGCATTAATACTACCTCATTACCTTACCTACTAACGATTATAAGCTAATATTTTAAATAAGTATAGATTTTCGATTTTTGTTAAATTAAATATAGAAGTGGCTGATTGTAAGCGTGATGGTTGATGGTGTATTCGATTCCGACTCATTGGAATAATTTAAATGATTTTAATTTTCCCATTCTTGTGAACAAAACGTTGTGCTTAGTTCTACCAAAGTATGAATTCATTTAAAAAAGTATAATTGGTTCATTCAGAAAAATAATAGAAACATATAAAATGTTTAATGTTTAGTGGATGCAGTTGGAAGGATTCCATGAGGCGTAGGTTCGAGGTCCGTTTAAATTTACATACTTATGTGCTCAGCATCACTCTCCGACAAAATGATTTTACACATTGAAGTAGAGAACGAAATATCTTCACTTTCTTTATGACTTTCCTTCTGAAAAATGCGTGAAATGTAGTGAAAGTGAGAAAAAAATATCCATATTACTAAAATAATTTATTTAATAAGTAGATAATACCACTAAAAGAGCTTGTATAGAAAATAAATAGAATATAAAAAACCTGTCATATTCATATGAAATATTCGTCTTTATTTAAACAACAATGAAAAAGTTCTTAGAACTCTTTAACGATATCACAATAATAGACTTGAAACGACTCTATACTGTTCAACCGAACAATCGGAATGTTCAATTGTACTTCTACGAAATAAAATTGAAAAGGAAATTATATGATAGCTTCTAGACATGTTTTTATTAGCTTAAAGATTTATGAAGAGGCTATATAGTGGCGCAGTGGCTGACTGGTTGTGAAAGCAAGGGATTCGATTCCCTCTCTAGCAACAACAGAGCGCAGCTTTGAGTATTGCCACTCTTTGTCTGCTTCTTGCTGGGTAGGTAGGGTAGGCTGAGAAACTTGGGATCCGAATGTGAAGACCTAATGTTTCCAATAAAGCCGTGCCCCACTTTCTACTGAATTCTTGAGGTATTGCGTGTTAAGTCAGCAGAATTCAGCGCTGCGTTTTGCCTAAATACCGAAGTCAAGATAGTATATATTTAATTCCCCTGATAGTAAATCGAATCCCTAACCGTCGCTGTTACAGTCTCTCTCTTGTGCCCCTAGGCCACGGTGGTCTCAGCAATATCTCAAATTCGAGCGGAAAGAGGATTGTTTTGACACTCAGATCTCTCTGTCAACCCTATATGCGGTACAGTGTGAAGCTAAAAATATATACATACTGCCATATAATCTCATATATTATGTGAAATATTTATTACTAATATCACCAAAATATTCTGCGAATTGCATATTAAATTTTCCCGCAGCCCGTCCACAATTCTATGAAATAGCGGAAATCAATGCCGCTCTTTGTCTTGACAAGGTAGCGCGAAATATCTGTTCCCTGAATGGGAATTGAACCCACGACCGTCACATTAATGGTAAAAAATTTTCGGACTCGACGGCGTCAATAACTTCTAAGTAGACTAAAAAGAAAATATTCTGATAATAGTAAAAATATTATAATGTACTAACGTTTACGACTTAAAAAGTAGTTCAAAGTTACTTTAGAAGTATCAAGGGACGTTTAAAGTTTCCATAGAATATACAAAAAACGGCTTTTCGGTCGTAAAATAGGATATTTCTCGTAAAGCCTAGATAACAGTTGTTATAATAGTAATTCTACATACAATTGTACTAAAATGTAATGGACTTCTTTGTACATAAAGTGAAACCTTATTTTAGTCATGTTATTTATTTTTCTAGTTGCCATAATAGAAAAATCTTTGCTAAATTAAATTAAGTAAATGATTTTAAAAAAATATAAAGATTTTAACGTAGGGGGACTCAAACGTATATGTTTCTTAACAATTTTAAATTTTATGAGTGAACCAATTCTTTTCAATTTTTTTAAACCACATTAGTTCAAGCGGGCGAAGCCTCGAGAGTTTCACTAGTTAGTAATATTAGTAATAATAATATGATTATTTTAATAAACAGCAAAAAAACGTTACGTACGAGGTGTTCACGGATCCACACCATAACGATTGGATGAAATGGGACGATCGCGATACCGACATCGAGAAGATAAATGATAATTACTACACTTAATAAAATATATGATAGAATTGCTTTTTAGTTTCATTTCTCCCCTTTTTCAGCTTCACATTGTATCCCACAGTATTGTAGCTGGATAGGCAGACAGAACCTGGGAACCTAGAGTTAGACGCTTGTGCTCCTACGCCACGTCGGCTTCTAAGGATAATTATGCAATGACTAGCGGACGCGCGCAGCTTCGCTTGCGTATTTAAGGGTGAATTCTAATAACCCATGAAACATATGTTCAATGAAATATTTTTAAGAGTCTAAATTTCAAATTTTATAAAAATCGGTGGCGATTTAAAGATTTTTCCATACAAACTTTCAACCCCTTATTTGCACCCTTAGGGGATGAATTCTAGAAAACCATGAAACATATGTTCAATTAAATATTTTTAAGAGTCTGAATTTCAAATTTTATAAAAATTGGTTCCGATTTAAAAAAAAATCTATATAAACTTTCAACCCCTTATTTGCACCCTTAGGCGGAAAATTCTAGAAAACGATTAAACACGTGTTCAATTAAATACTTTTAAAAATCTAAATTTCAAATTTTATAAAAATCAGCGCCGATTTAATTTTTTTTCCATACAAACTTTGAACCCCTATTTCACCCCTTTAGGGTAAAAATTTTTCAAAATTCCTTCTTAGTGGATGTCCAGATTACGAAAGTAAACATCTGTCCAAATTTCACGTTTCTACGCACAGCGGTTACGGCTGTGCGTGCGTCTTACCTCAGTCAGTGAGGACAAGTCCTTTTATATATATAGATTATCAATCTGTTATTACAGAGAACACAGTGTTTTAACACTAGGCAATAAACACGCTTTCTACTTGCCCTGCTATGAAAACTGAATAATAAAACAGGATAACCAAAAAAACCTTTACTCTTTTATGCTGAAGAAAAAGCAAGGTTCCTTAAGCTCTTACAAATCTTGCCAAATGGTATAATATACAAAGCCATATTTCTAAGCCTAGTCTCTTCAACGCTTTTTCAGAATAATATAATACTCCGCCTTTTCATTTTCTTTGTGTAATCGGTTCGGGGAATTGGTGTTGTTTCTAGAGAAAAAATTTATAGAGTTGTTGACTATTATGCATTCATATTTAATAGAGATTCTGTTCTATATATATTTGTTTTAATATTACATGACATTGAATATTATTTTGTGGATTCACACTTTCTCCCGCATAGAGTAGGCAGAAAAAAATGGTGTTAAGACACTCCGTTCCACACTTTCCGCACTATTTTCAAGACATTACGTATTGAGTGATGGAAAGCACATCGTTATGTTTTGTCTACCAGAGCGGGAAACTGAGAATAATTAAAATACAATCACGTTGAATGGATGGCCAACTTCAAGTTATTATTAGATTGATAAATAAAAATATTTAATACAATATTTGAAAGGTTTTATATTTTGTAAATAAAAACAACGTAAAATTAAAGATATTAGATATTATATTTTTATCAATACCCTTTTATCGTCAACATAAACCAAAATAAAACAACAAATATCTTTTACCTTTTAATTCTTTTTCCACATAGTGCTGAATAAATAAAACTTAAACTAAAATAAATTATCGTAACTAATAGTCGACGGGCTCGCGTAACCTCAGAATTAGTCAGTCTTGAAGCGAAATCGTAATGCCTTAAACCTCGAAGACAAGGGACAAGCCTAAGGCATTACGATATGCTAAATGTCAGATCACCACCAAAGGCATTTCGTAAATTACGTAAGTTTAATACTTAAAATCGTAATTTTGATCCAAATTTAACTAAAAATTGGAGTTTTTGATAAATCTTACGTAAAAAACGAACGTGCCGTAAAGGATCAAGAACTTCGCGTGGTGATCTGACATTTAGCTATTAGAAATTTGATCCTTAATTATTAAATCCTTGTTTTAATTCGTCGGCATTGTTGGGGCAAACATTTGGTTTTGCATTGTTGGGGCAAACATTTGATTTTGCATTTGAGGTAAAGTATACATAGGCATTGCCATTGATTCACTTAATGCGGGTTCTGGAAGGCCGAATAGTATTCTGAAGTAGCGCGCGAGGTTCCATAAAAGATTGGACGTCGCCGGTACCCTGCGTAACAATAAATAGTTTAAACGATGCAAATATCAATACAAATGGTCGATGGTCACTCAATAACTTTCCTGATAGATTAATTTAATAATTATTAAAATGAATGTCAAGAGTTGAATTAAAATCAAGCAAAGTTATTGAGTCACTTATAAGACAAAATACAAAAAAACACATTTTAATTGATATTTACAAAACGCAAATCAATTAAATGTTTACATATTATACAAAAACTAAAATATTTTATGACCCATCACCTTCATATATTTTAGACCCTAAAATCATAAGGTATTTAAATCATATATATCTATAAAATTTTGCCTTAGACGTGACATTCCTCGCTAATATCTTATGAGGCTTTTTTTTCTTATTTTTTTTCCTTGATTTCTTTATTTGCTTTACGTCATCATTAAAGTAATTATAAATTACTTCGTGGACTTCAAAGATACCATCTATCATATCTAAACAGGACATTAACAGATTGTATGTGATTGTATAATATGCTGGTTTTTTTGTGGGAGCGAAATATTCTACAACTTTTTGATATATGAAATCGTCTGTCTTGTTCATAGTAAGCGACGAGATACTTAGTTCATCATGATGTTTACGAGAATTTGTATCTGTTTTACTCCCTTTTAGATAAGCATCTTTAGTATCGCTTAAAACAACACTCCTCCTAACTCTCTTCCTTCTTTTTTTGCTAAGTTTCTTCCTACGTTTTTTGTCCTTTTTATTAATGCGTTTAGGTGATTCAGTTTTGTTAACCATAATAATGGGCTTCCAATCGTTAGGTTCTAAAGAAATTACGTTACTAGGAGTCGTTACAGTTAAATTATTATGAATGGGAATTATGTTCCGCCATAAAATTGGCTTTGGGTACGGTAACAATCTATTATTGTTTGGTATTGGAGCAAATGTATTAGGATTTATAAAATATTTTATACGGGGATAATAATAAGTTTGCGGATAATTATGTTTATATTTCTTAGTTTTTATATAATCTAAAAAATCTTTATTATATTTCAACTTGTCTAAATCAACTTTGAATTCTACAAATTTCTTTGGCCTATGTCTCGGTGATTTCCTATATGTCATCTTCCTTTGGGCAATATTTCTGGGTTGTGGTATTAATATTTCCCGCGGTCGTTTAGGTTTCTCAATTTCTGTTTCTACAACGGCCGTAGATACGTCAGAATTGAGACCTCTGAACGTGGGCATAGTGTAAAAAACGTTGGCGATCGGATCGACGACGCTCCTTATTTTGTCAACAACTGGTTCAAGATATTTGAGCAGTTTCGACTTACCATCCCACCTTTCTGCTGCTTGCGTTGTATTTACAACTGTAGGCGCCGGTTGCGACTGCTGAGCACTCGCGTCGTTAGCTATCAAATCATTTGAGTGTGCATTAGAGCTTATTGCTGTAGGACTGTACATCTCTGGAGATGCGAACTGCTGGCTCGCTCCGCTAACGGAGTATGCGTGCGACGACGCGCTCGGAAAATCGATGGGATACTGCGAGTAAAGGTATGGATGGTTTTGCAATCCAACGCTGGAATGAACAAATTTAGTGTAAGTAATGAAGTTAAGCTACCGATGTATTCCAGTCCTGTCAAAGCTTTCTTTTCAGTCAAAAGTCCAGTCCTTATTGGTTCTTCAGTGATCCTGGCATCCTTGTAGTCATTAGTCAAAGAAGATAAGTTTAGTTGTATTTGAAAGTTTAAACTGATATTGCTATATCAGAGTATTAGTTTTTTTTGCTATTAATATCTACCAAGAAAAATCTACTCTAATGGTTGTAGTGATTTTTTATAAAAAACCGTCACGTCAACAAGTCCGGTGAAAACTCATAAATTAAATATGAACGTGGCTACATTGCGTGTCAGTAAATAGTCCGTATAGTAAAAACATCGGTACAGTCATGCGAGTAAATTATTAACATTCTTAGAAGACATCGATGCAAATTTTTTTTCACCGCTTTCTCGGTTTCCGATTCATTTCGGATGATTATTGGTAATTTCCAATTAGTTTTCCAATATACACGCACGAAAAGTTTTATGTGAGTAAAGAATATTTACAGCGTTGCGTGTTCAGAACATGTCCACAATTTAATAGTGTAAATTAGCATCGTTGTCTTTTTAATGTTATTCATTAGTTTCATACATATTATGAATTATACATAGAATATGTTATAAAATATATAAATATGAATAGTGCTGATATAACATTAAAATTTAATTTTGATCTTCATTTTCTAGATGTACGTCTATGTTTATTATTTTTCACACGTACAGAGACCATCCATTACAAATGGCAAAATCTAATCTTCCATACATATATTTTTCAGCCAATATATATTTTTCTAAAATTTCAAGAACAAGTGTTTCATCTACAAATATCTACATCACATGCATAATGCAATAAACGTCTGAATACGATTTCATAGCAAAACTTACCCGCTACCGTAGCTTTCGTACAGCCTCTTCATCGCCATGCCTATAGTGACCAGGAGTGCCATCTTGCTGGCCAGGAACGCCTTGATCGTGATAACTGACACCATGAACATAGCGAATATGACAACTCCAGCGGACTTCATGCCGAAAATGAGAGGGATTACTGCTTGCATCATCTTGTGCCTAGTCCGTCTTCGCTCTGAAAAAAAAGGTAGATTTTTTATATACATAGGATTCCACATGGTAGAGTGGGCAGAGGGAAGCTGGGAACCTAGTGTTAAGGCACTGCATTTCCCACTTTCCACCGAAGAGTTGTGTTGAGTGACGGTCAACATCGCCCATATTCCTGTTACCAGAGCGAACAAGTTGTAAAATAGAAAGTATGAAAATTTGATGATGGTTGTGGCTTTGAATCGTTTTTCTTTTTTCCGCCTATGGTTAGACAAAGTGTGAGATTAGTACTTGATTAAAAAAATATTACAAATATGAGAAAAAAAAAGTATCCTATGTTCATCCCGAGACCTTCAAGTATCTTTATATGAGTGTTTTATCACAATTAAATTAGCGGTTTGGCTCTGATTGCATAAAAGACAGACCAACAGAGTTACTTTCGAATTTATATATACGGAGAAGAGCGTAATATTAATAAAATCTATTCAAAGCAAATTTTTTAATTTTCTTTTATTCCATAAAATAATTATAGGGTTGGAAAATTAGATGTATATAAAATTACAATACATTTTTTTGCGCTTTTTCTTTCAGAAAAGAAAATCTGTTCCTCATTTTTCGGCGTCTTAAGACGTGTACATGTGACGTGACGCGCTTTGTATTGCTACCAGAGCGAAGAAAATTCATTCCTTCTATTGGGAATCGAATCCAGAACCGTCACGTTTACCATATAACACCGCTGTGCCACTACGGCCTCAATAAAATTTAAAGTACACGTTATACATTATTACACAAACTAACGGACACTAATGACAGTGGTTAGCGCTAATTACTGTTTACTAAACATCTGTTTACATAATAAACAACAGTTTGAATGTGTTGATATGTTTATTAATATTATTAAACATTCGTCAATAGTATTATATTGAACAAGGCCTTATTTTTTTCAGTTTCACGTCTTTTCCCGCAAACCAGAATAGGTTATCTCTGATCTACTGTTAAAACTCTTCGTTCTCAAAATTTTAGAGACAATATGTGTTGAGTGGTATAACTCAATGCCTGGCTTTGTCTACAAAAACAAAATGAAAGGAATTCATTCCCTGAAGAAGAAATCGAACCCACAACCGTCATGTGCGAAGGCCTTATTCGAATAATGAAATCACCATACAGAATTCAATTTCATTTGTCTTTAAAGTGATGCTATCTTTATAAAAGCGAAAAATTTATTACTCGGTATAAGAACTGAAATTTTCATAAAAAATCAAAATGTAATAAATATTATTTGTTTTTCCCACTTCAAGGCAAAAATTAAATGGGAAAAAGAATATTAAATGAAAAGTAAGTGTTGGTTTACGAGAGTAATTTATAGGCTACTAAAGTCCCTACCTACATTTGAATTGTTACTTTATAGTGATCGTATAATGATTTATGGTAATTATTTTATTATAGAAAAAGCGAAATGATTGAAAACTTACGTGCTAAGAAACTTATTTACTATTATCTTCTTTAAGCTTAGCTTTTACAAGCAATGAAAACCTAGTAGTTACTTTGGGTCTTGATTGGACCTCAGAAATAAAATTAATAAATAAAAACTTAAACGAGGTGAAACCCATAAATATAACCGCTAAAAGAAAATAATATTTTGAGTATACGTTCATTCTTCAAGCTCAATTTTAAATAAAATCGAATTTAGAACTTAAAGTTAAAATCTTCTCAATTGCACTACAAGAGTTAAAATTTAATTTATTACAACACATTAATCATCCGCAGCTGTCCAATTTAATTAGAGGAAAAGCGTGTAAATTAAAAGAACGCCTCATTATATATTATTTTACATTTCAACACTTTGAAATTATTATTTTATTTGGTAACGAGGCAGACACGTTGAGTTTTGCCACTCGACGCGCAGTACCTTAAGAATTCAGTGGAATGGAAATGTTTTAATGCAGAACGGATTGAATTAATACTAGGTTGCCAGGTTCCCTCTGCCTACGGTACTAGTACGGAGTCGTCCACTCAACGCATAATATTTTAAAAAAATCTGCGGAAAATGGGAAATTATGTGTTTTAACACTCTGGCTGGCTCAACAAGAAGCTGCATTATTAGTATAAAAAAAATACTCCAACTGATTTCATTATATTTTTAAGTATTTAATTCTCTAACGTCAATATAACTCTAGATTTCTCTTATACCCTTTAAAAAATAACAGGCTTAAAAATTATTCTTGCATAGAAAAATACTTTTTGCAATAAAACGGCCTACGCTATAGACTATGGCTTTAGAGCTTAAACAGTTATATTTTATTTATAGAAATAAGATGTTTTTCTTAACATTTTTCTTTTAAGTGAATAAAAAAATATACGTTAAATTATCATAAAGGTCAAAGTGGAGATAAGGGCTTAAATTTAAGGGATTGCGTGTTGAGTAACACCGCGCATTGTCTTACAAACGACAAGAGCGAGAAAATGATAATTTAAATTTCCCAAATCCCCTTAAGATCCAACACGCCTAAAAACAGACGCTTCATTAATTTTTAATTTACATTATACATAAATCATAGAGACTTAAAATTTATGATAACTTTTTGAACACTATCATAATAACTGCTAAAAACGTTTCAAGCGCATGTTTTTACATATAACTTGGAGGTTAACTTCGAATATCCAGAAACCGAGAAATATGCAAAAAATATACTTGAAATACTTAAAACAGTGTAGCGCAGTGGTATGTCTCACTCGCAAGCGACGACTGTGAGTTCGATTTCCACTCAAGGAAATTAATTATTTTTATTTGTAAAATTTCAAGAATAAAGTATTACATCACTTTACAAATATCTCTCCGTTTACATGACATGACGAGCGAAAGTAACAAAAATAATGTAACTTTGCTTCCCAAATTTAGCTTTTAATATAAAATTTCCTTTTCCTTTTTAAGTCTATGTCAAAAAGATATCTTCATATGAAATTTCTTAATATATCGAGTGATTAATAGTTGTGAATAAATTTTTTCCATACATTTGCCCGGAATGTAATAAAATTCGAATGTATGTACATAGGTATATTTTCTATTATGTGTTGCGTGTTCAGTGGTGGGACTTAACGCCGCGCTTTGCCTCGACACCAAAGGAAAGAAATAAAAATAACGGAAGGAACCCACAACCTACGCCACGACTGGCATCTATTAATCATATAGGTAATAATATTCTTTTAAACAACAATTAACAAGTTTCTCATAGCATAATGGCTTTTATATATACACAATCATTAATAGAATGTTTATAAACAATTTGATTTTCATAAACCCTATAGTGACTGAGTGAGTTTCCATGTTACTTGAAGTGTAGCAAATTCTCATACAAATAGACAATGATAATATAAAATATACCTTATTTTGTACCGATAAAGTTCAATTTTATTTAACGGGTTATAGACATAAATGCACCCGAGAGCGATATTATTTTGAAAAATTGTTTAAATATGTAAGTTTCATATGAGAATTCATTGCCATAGAGTTGCAGTATGGTTATTTATCACATTTTATTTTATATTATAAATAAGAAATAATATTACATTTGAATTGAAAGTGACTCTTTTCCTTTTAGAGTTTATTTCTTCATATTTCTAGCTAAGGCTAGTTTATTTAGTTTTTATTATTTTATTCATATATATGTAGTCTTATTTATAATGTAACCTCACATGAAGTATGAATTATTAATAATATACCTTTTTGGAATAGTAGAATATACGATGATAATCCGTTTAAAACATTTTCATTTAAAATAAATTTATATACTTCCAATAATAAATAAGTACACAAATATATCTATATATAAAGCATGTACAGATAATACTCACTAATTGGACGATTGTTGATTCCTTTAACTTTTTTATTCTCAATAACCTCTTCATCCTTGCTTTTCGATTTCTTCGGATTCTCATCCGAAACATCTGAAATAAATATATTTATAGATTAATATATTGTGTATTCAACAACTCTATGTTTAGAATAATATGGGATAAAAAGATTCACGCTGTATCCCTCATACGTTAGAGCAGACAGAGAGAACCGAGTGGAGAGTACTCCTTTCTACACTTTTCATTCGAGTTCAAGGCTTCTCTTAGTGCGAAGAAATGAAAATAATACATTTCATTTAGTGAGATTCAAAATTGTATCTTTTCTTCAAGATCTTTAAAATCAGCTTCACGCTGTATCCCGTAAATAGCAGGGTAGGCAGAGGGAGCCCAGTATTAAGACACGTTCGGTTCCCCACTTTCCGTTGAATTTTTTGGTGCCAGGATAAAGAAATAAAAATTTTAAGAAATAATAATTCATTCTTTTGAGTGGGGATCGAACCCACCCCCAGTCGCAGGGCCGCTGCGCCCCGACGGCCTCAAATCTTTAAAATTATTTATAGAATAATCTCTAAAGGCGTTTTGGCAAAATTATATAATTATTTTCCATTAAGTGCCCATTGTCTTGTCTCCAAAGACGTTTATCTAATTCAGAGATCCGAGGGCTGTAATCTTATGAAATTTCAACGATAAACGATTGACAATGGCTTCGTTTTGAATAATAAATATTCTAGAAATTTGACTTTGATAATTATAAGAGGTTGATTTCATATTATAAAGTGCCAAATATAGCTGCAAGTAATTTAGCTTACTTAATTTAATTTAATAGTATAAAAATATTATTAGTTTAGTTATTAGTTTTATAGTTAAAACTATAAACTATTTTAACTATAAACTTCTAAGGCTATAACTAGTAGTATAACTTAATTTTTTTAGGGGAGGAGAATAGTTTTCCCACACGCTGAAAAAGCCTTAACTAATTAGAATTTCGTTATAGTTTGATTATATCTATTTAGAAATAGGTATAACTTATATAACTTAATTTTTGAAATTGCAAAAATTGAAGTTCGTGGCTTATTTTATCTAAAAAATATTTAAAATATACCTACTATTTTCAGTATTGTTCAAGTAAATAAATGGTGAATTTTATGAAATTTAGGGATAAATGAGCCTTGAGTCTTTTGTTTATTTCAACGAAATTACATTTTATCTCTACAGTAATTTTTAAGATATTTCTTCTACTTATCGTATGATTTCTCAAGAAAACTTTTGGTTATCTTGAAGTCGCCAAAATTATTTACAATTTTATACCTTTTGAACTGTTAGGTACCAGTTAGATTTCTACTGCTAGTATTTAATAAAATCAGCTTCACGTAGTAATCCGCACACAGCAGGATATGCAAAGGGAACCTAGTGTTAAGACATTCTGTTACCCACTTTCCGCTGAATTCTGCAGTGGTAGAACTCAACGCCGCGCTATGCCTCGATACAGAGCGATAAAATGTATCTAAATATAATATAAGTTTCGTTTTCCATTACGTATATTGCATACATAAAATTCCTTCTGGTAATTTAATATATCGAAAGTTAGTAGCTTTTGATAGATGAAACGAAAATATTTGGGATAAGCCTTCGAAGTTTTGAAAACCGCAACACACAAGTATGTATAGATGTTGATAGTACACAAATACTTGTTACGATGTATGGATCATTTAGGATCTTCAACTCCTTACAAAGTTTAAGGAAGTTGGTCATTATGGAGGCTTTAATGAATGAGGAAGTAATGAATATTTTTTAGTTTCACGGTAGTTTGGTAAGTAAAGCGTGGTGTTGAGTATCTCTACTTAACACGTGATGACTCGAACTCAGACGTCCAGAATTTAGTTCATGTCAAGTTCTTAGTTCTGGACGTTTTTTCCTCTAGCCTTCTCTAGCCACTTATGTGGGAAAAGAAAAAAAACCTATTACATCCTGTGATGGGCTATGCTTTAATAATTAGTATCAAAATCTCAAATCCAAAAACAAACTCAATTATCCTCTCAAAAGATTCTATTGAATAATGATTTTTGCGAAATAACAAAAACTTCGCCTTTATGGCAAGACCTATAAAATTTCAATTTTATCTCCCATTAACATCTCATTCAAATCTTCGTTTTAGAGGTTATAAAATTAAGTGCCTCTTTATACAGATTATCTTATGTATACTTTATCCTTGAAAAATACAAATTTCACTCAAAAATGGTTTTAAGTGTTATCTAAATATTTTTTTTAGATATTATTAGTAAAATGGGGGAGGCCGTCGTGATATAGGGAAAGAGAGTGTGAATGTAAAACCTTTATGGGTTCGATTCCTACTGGAAGAAATTAATTATTTTGATTTCCTCGCGCTGGTAAGAAGACACCGTGGTGTTGAATTCCGCCACTCAACTCGCAGTCTCTCGAAAATCAAAAATTAAGTAAGCCTTTTTAGAAATTAAGAGAGTTTATGTTATTATGTTATTTTAATTCATCTAATGCTATAAAGTATAAATCGAGAAAATAAAAAAAAGCAATCGTATTCATTTTTAATACATACATCACTATTTTTTCAAGGACCTTCTTATAATGTTGTAATTAAGAAAATAAAAATATGTTATTGAAAAATCTCATGTCTTTTTACTCATAGCTGGAACTCTACTTATAGCTGGAAGCCATTTTCTTTTCATATCATCCCAGTCTTGTCTTGACACACAATGAGCAAATATAAATGTTTAACCTTTCTTTGATAAAAGAAAGATAATAGTAACATTTTATGTTAATAATTCAATTTAGAAACATATTATAGTAAAATGTAGCGGTATTTAAACTGTTCACAAACTTTGCAATTCAAAGACTTCCATACAATAAATACAAGACACAATAAAAGCAAGAATGTTATGCTTCCATGTATATACATAGCTATATATGTCAGCAAATTGTATTTGAATTCTTTAATTAAGGGTTTTTATTTACTCATAATATAGTACCTATTATGAATAAAAAAAATAATATAGTTTATACTCGTAACTTTAGCTCAAACGATCAAAAGAAATCATGTTAAGGCATTGTCATCAGAATTCAGTGAAAAATGGGGAACGGAGTAATTTTAACGTTTGGGAATCGAACCCACTACCATCGCGTTACGATTGCATACTTTATCTCTCAGCCACGAAAGTCGGGAAAATCGAAATAAAAATTGCTTTAATTATTTCAATTTCCCTATTAATATATTATTACCTGTTTAAATAGTTAAATGTTTAGATTCAATTTCGGTTTGTTAAATATATATCTTCTAAGTCAGATATTTTCTCAGATCAAGTAAGATTATATTTAATGAAATATTATTAATAATCCCTTTAGGCGAACTCAATTTATCTTAAAGTATTTGCTTATACAAGATATTATAAGATATCAATTTGTACAAGATATTATCAATTATTGATGAAGTTTTCAGTAAACCAATATTAAATGTAGAACAAGAGGCCTGTCGTGACGCAGGAGTACAAGTGTGTGACTGTAAACGTGACAAGTTGTGGGTTCGATTTCCGCTCTAGGAAATAAAATATTAAATATTTTCATATCCTCGCTCTGGTAATGAGACAAACCACAACGTTGGGTTCCGCCACTCAACACACAGTGACTCCAGAAGTCATCAGAAAATGAAGAACAGAAAGAAGTGTTTTAATTGGAACACACTAGATTTTCAGATTCCCTATGCTTACCTTGCTATATGCGGGATAAAGCGAGACGCTAAAATAATATGTAGAATAAGCTTTTAAGACCAACTCTGAAGTTATTTTTCTTTATAGATAAACTAGCTATTTTGTGGGGGCTCTTTGTTTTTTATACATTCCAAATGAATGTTGTTTCAGAATAATATGACCTGAAATATTTATGATTTTTTGTGTATCTTTATTTATTTTAGTCTTTTCATAACCAGACGATTGTTCAATATTGTACAAAAGGTCGCCAGGGGAGGATAAAAATAGAGTAAATATAGTAATAGACGAGCTAAAATATTTGTTACCAGATTCTCTGCCAAATTAAAAGAATATCATATTAAACTAGTGGCCGCCCGTAACTTTATGAAACGACTAATTTTGTTCCGTCCCCGTAAAAAATTGGAAAATTCACACTCTAAAATTCAGTGTTCTACGCCGCGTAGTTTTGTCAGCCAAATTTGTTCATGTGACCAAAACTACGAACAGAAAACTAGCAATAATAATTAATCTAAACAAGCAAAAATGAATAAAATTGAAATAAATTTTCACAAAAGTAGAATATTATTGTCATAAATCGCAAAGATTTCACCCGCACGAGATGGGAATAGCTGAAGCGGAATTCTTTCTGATGAAAGTCGGAAACTTGGAGCTAATTACGAGAATCACGATACGAACAGATATTATACAGAATTATATATAGATGAAGATAGTAGGATATTGTGAAACGGTTAGGAGCTAAGATAACTATTATGCAAACTGAACATGCTAATATGGTTTTTTCTATCTTATCTATATCTATTATAATACATAGGTAGAGTTGAGTGAACTCAAAGTCAAAGGAAAATTTAATATTTTTTTTTACTTTAAGTTTTTTTTAAATTATTTTACTATAAATATAAGTAAAGAAGCAAATTTGCAACTTAGCTCATGTTTTTCAAATAATTCCTAAACATAATGTACTTTCATAAGCCTTTATTTTTATCGTTAGGGGTAAGTTTCTTTTCTTCTCTGTTTACCCTGCTCAACCCGGGATACTTAAACGTGAAGTTAAAAATAGTAACAGGAATTTATATTACTTAATTTAAATTTCCGATAACCTAACTGCTATACTTTTTTATTTTGAATAAGTAATTGCGTGTAAACTGTCGCCAGTTTCGCAACTCAACGCTGCATTTTGTCAATTTACTCGAGAGCAAAATAAAAAAAAATGACTGCGATATATAAACATTATACAGATATAACGATATATTCATTGAAACCCTATAATGCCATTTTTAAAATGTTACCCTGCACTTAGTAAAAATTTCAGAAACGTATAAAAAATTGAACGTAGAGAGATTTGAACCCGGCAACCATCTATGAGATGGACAGCTTCCAAGAGGCTCAGGTCAACCTGCTACTTTTAATTTTGTATATGTTTCTAATAAAAGTACCATTGAACCCTGTTATCAACAACATCAGGCACTCTGCTAATAGCTGTAATGAACTATCATTATAGCAAACTGTCATGATACTGATCGTAATTGTATCTTATTTACCTTTTACTTTTAACAACTTATCTTATGTTTGTCTATTCTATCGTGAAAAATCTTCACGCTTTTCTTTGTATAAATATTATTATTATATTTAATATATTATTTCTTGTTATAAAGATTAGTTTCACTAAGCCTGAGTTCGACTTTCTTTTAGGATGTACATTATGCACCTACTAGTGTCTTCATAGATACTTTAAATTATAAATTTTATCTATTTTATGAAATTTATGGACATACAATACATTTACATATGTTTCAATAAATGTAATAATATCAAAAAAAAAATTTATTCTTAAAAGTCTACACATGTCAACAGAGCTTAATTTTTGTCATCGCAAAAAAAAATTAAGCTAAACATATCGAAAAATATTGTTAATTGAACTAATGTGTATTTTATGCATATTTCTTCTTTTTGGATCTCTCCTTTTTTTCTACTACTGTTATCACTCTCAATATGTCTAGATTTTAAAGCTTTAAAAAATCTAAGTCTGATATAACACATGATTTTGTCAAGTCAAATGCAAGATGTAGTAATCAATATCACATAAAGTCGAATAAATAATACAATGTGCTTTTCTAGTAATACGTTTCAAATTAATTATTAAAAAGGGTATATTTTGATTAATATAATTATTACATGTAGATTACTAAATACACACAAAGCTAAGTCAGTAAAATATTTCTTTTTCCTGCACGTTTGGAACGCTATAATCAAATTACATTTAATTTTAATATATTTAAGATATATCTTTTTTTGTAAAAACAGTTGAATTTGAGTTCCATTTTTCTATCGTTTAGTCTCTTTTACGTAACCTTAACGTAGGATCTAAATTACTAACATAAACTTACCTTTAGCACTTCTGTTTTCAAATACTTCTAAATCCATAGCGTCACTCCTGTCTTCCGGATTGGAAAATCTGAACGTAAAGTCGTTCCAGTCGAAACTGATCGCGTGCGTGGTTATCAGTCTGGTCAACGGATCCTGGCCAGACCTCGCCTGTCTATTACCACCAATAGGTTCTATAGTGATTAAATCGAAAAGCCTCACAGCTTTATTCTCTTTCATACTCCTAGCAAACTCTCTGGCCATATCATCAATGCACGTTGCGTTATCAGCACATTTCAGATCAACAACCGTCGCCTGTCCCGCCTGTAAAAGCGCGAACGCTACGATAGAAATTAAGGATATCATATTTGTTCACTATGTCCCTTTCACCAGCACTTGTTCAATCCATTTGTGGGTCACACCACCAAACCACCCGCATCGGTGGTTACTTCGTCAATAAGTTCTTCGTTCATCCGCCTATGATTTTTATTCTTGGTCACGCTACGCTTCCATCCATATACCGTGTGCTGAGTTTTTTTTTCATGAGTTTACGTGTGTGTTCCTTTATATATGAAACGGTTTTTCTGCGCTTATTATTGTATAGATTTTATGTGTGTTCGTTTAAGGTGTATTGTCGATCGCTGGAAATCTAATATTATGCATTCAATAGTAACATTTAGTGAGTATCAATTGGTATTTTACTTTCATGAGTAGCGTTTGCAAGTTAATAATTTAACTTAAACTTTTAATAAGAAATATTTAAATAATTCAGTACGACCGCTCATTTTACTGGTCAATGCTGATTTTAAAAAAATAATAATATAAAAAATTATAATTCCATAATAAAATTCAGTGTTTTCTTTTCTTTCAAACTCGGATATGTGCAATAAAGCGTAAAGATGAATTTAGTGCCAAGACACTCTGTTCACCCCATTCTGTCCGGAATAGTATATAATTCAGTACATGATTGTGCTAGGTATAATAAGAAATCTTTTTATATATTTCATATATAAATAGATTTTATACCTAGCAGAAGATTCATAATATAAATAATAACATGAATAAAAGAAAATAAAATACAAGGACGCAATTACGAAATACTAAAATTAGACATACACAGTAAATCGGATGTTCGAGAGAGCCCACACATGGTTAACACGTGATTATACCAATTTGCTTAGAACATTTCATTTCCAGAGGAAACTCCAGCGTGTAATCTAGTTCTACAATACAGCGTGTGGGATTCAGTACTTCAATAGTAATGCCTCTCGAAATGCTTTGCCTAATACTAATGAATTGAATGAATTGTAGACCATTTTGGACATAGCCGATTCAGGATTAGGATTTCAAATCTCAGGAAATATTAAATTTCAATGTAATTAACTAATGTCATTGTTATATTTTCTTAAAGGTTTTCTATCACAGTAGAATATTTCACAGCATAAATATTGTTTTTTGATAGGGATGTATATGAAGCTGGGTGCTGAATTTATAGCAGTATCTGTCTCACAAAACAAACATACATTTTTTCAGTCGTATTTACTGAGGTATTCAATATGGGAAATTATTTCTTTATGCGATAGGTAAAAATATTTTATTGACATAATTCTCAATTCTAGAGACATTCTAGAGGACGTCTTTACGTAGCCTTTTCGTGAAAATATTTGTTTTCTATGTGCTTTTTTTTTAAATACGAATTCAGAGAAAAACTCCATAAGCTTAATGTTAAATGGAATTCGTACCATTACGTGGAAATTCATTATTTGCAATATGAAATAAAAACAGTTTATATTTATCATTTTTGATGTTTTCTTAGAAAAAATAGATAAAATAATATTTCTGTTTTCTTTTCTACTTCATACACAAATATAATAAAAATAATATTATCAATTCTAGAAAATTTTCAGACGAATGAAAGTCTCACAGACTATAACTTATTCGACATTTGTTTGCAGACGCTACACGTGATTAAACAAATGAACCATTTCTATTTGATAACCACGCAAATAAGTTATCAAAAAATTATAAGAGCTTTAAGGTATGCTTGTACGAAATGCTGAGTTTATTTTTAATTTGAATGGAGTTTTTTTTTTCAGCTTCACGCTGTATCCCTCACATAGCGATCGAGCTTAGTGTTAACGCACTCCGCTCCGCACTGTCCGTCAAATTTAGGAGGCATGCATCTTGGGTATCGTAACTCAACACCGCACTTTGGCTCGATACCAACGAATAAATGAAAATATTAAATATTTAATTTCTGAATAGAGATTTTGTATTATTTTATTAGAATTATTTACATTTTCCAATTTTAATTATAATTATAGAACTTTTTTTAATCTTTTAAATATAAAAGTCAAGGCAAAGTAAATACTAATAGCAGTAGCTTCTTACTAATACTTATTTCGAGCAAGAATAGAACCTGCTATATCATTGTAGATTTAATATTGTGCATCTCGTATAGTACGACAGACAGAGAAATCTATTGTCAAAACATTCCATTCTGCACTTTCCATAAGAATTTGAGACATTGCGTGATAAGCGCCGATAAACTTGACGTCTTACCGGAGTAAGAAATGAAAAGAATTGATTCCCTAGTTTGAGATTTGAACTTATTACCATCGCGATAACAGTCCACAACGTTCTACTGCACCATGATAGCCTAAACATCATAATTATTTGCCGTATACAAAGTCACGACGGAAGTGCAGCTCCTATTCCACTGCAGCGCGGAGTGCTACAAGGGGATGTAATATCTCCGAAACTACTCAACGCTGCACTGTAAGACGTTTTTAAGCAGATGGAGTGGAATAGGCATGGTATTAAGATCAACGGCGAACACCTATCACGCCTTTGATTTACCGATGACATAGCATAACTGAAGAAAGGTCCTCGAATGGTGACAGCGGCTCGGACCGACGGCCTAAGGAAGAGAGCGGGAATTCGTTGGATCCAAAGGGCACAGGACTGGACGGAGTGGCGAGCATAGGGGCCTCTCCTATGTCCAGAAGTAGACTTGAAGAAAACTGGGTATTTAAGTCATATTTCTTACTAACGAGTATGATTTACATAGAAGATTAATTTAAATCTATTAAACACAGTAATTAGGCGCTGAGTGATTAATTAGGAAGTGTAAATAGTGCAGGAACAAACGTTGGCACGACAACTCTATACTAATGGACGATTTCCTAGCTCAAAGAATAAAAATGTAATAGATACTATTTTTTTTAATATGGCGTCTTTTTTTAAATCTTAGTATGGATACTCTGAATATTGTTTGATTTTTTTTTTGTTTTTATAACACAATAAAGTGAACTAGTCGTATCTAGTAAATTTGTGGAGAAAACCCAGCAATACTTCATTCTGTACTATCCCTCTTTTACGACAATTAGCGATTTAAATATTTCTTAATAGATATTAGAACTAAACAGCACACTTTTTCTAATAAAACTATAAGAAAATAATATAACTATATTTTCTTGATCATACGAGATGATACAAAGATCTATTATATACATAAGTATAGTATAATGTCATGGCATTTCTATAATAACTTGTAATCTTTGATACCACTCAAGTGATGCGTAACCACGCTCGTGCGTACTTCTTCTGTTACTTTTCCGTTACCTTACGGAAACTAAAAAAATCGTTCATTTGTTTACTTTTTGACAAAAAATATCTGTTTTTACTTTGTTTTTTTTTTTCGAACATACGATTTGACTTAGTAACCTATATATATATGGATTTACTTGAGCATCTAGCTAGAACATCTCTAATTTTGGCATAATCTATGTCAGTATATATATTAATAGTTTTAAGCTGTAAGATATTTACTTAATATTTTAAACAAAATATTTTTTTATTTTTTAATCACGCTGTAGTAGGCAGAGGAGCCTAGTAGCGTTAAGACACTCCACTCCCCAATTTCCGCCAAATTCTGGAGACATTGCTTGTTCAGTGGCGGAACTCAACGCCACGCTTTCGGGTCTACAGTCACACGCTTATGCCCCTGCACCACGACTGGCCTCAAATGTTTATTGATTGCAGTTACCAAAACTTAAATAAATATATTTATATATCCTTTATTACACTAAGTAATAAAGATTGATGGATGAGGATCAGGAAGTGGGTGTAATCAGGTGCGGAGATAAGAAAGACATAAGGATTATTATGTATCTCGACGAAGTAAGATTGGCAGCCAAATAAGTTAAGCTGTGAAATATACCTACATAATATCTTATATTCATTTAAAACTTATGTTTAAAATGTGAATGATATTTTATATGTTTTTATATGTTAAATATGAACATAGTATTCATTAGAATTTAGTAATTAAAATATACATATAAAAATATTATAAATCGCCCAATTTAAACAAAAAAATACAATGTAATTATTATATGTATCTTTAATAACATTTTTCGTAACTGAATTGTATAACAACTGAACAATAATAAATTCACTATCTATACTCTCTAATACAACAATTTATTGGAGAGAGAAAGAGCTATTATGAACTTAAGATTCTTTAAATACGAGTGAAAGAGACAAGTATTGGTTTGTCTGTGTCAATTTTGATAGTGAAAGTGTAACGTAGAAAGCCAAATTGAGTTTTCAGGTTTTTTTCCCTTTATTTTCATTTCATTCAATGGTATCGAGTATCGACAGCCAGATTGTTTTTTAATCGAAAGTTAAAGTTAAATTTATTAGTTTAGCCAATATATTTGGAGTTAGAACTATATAAGCATATAAGGAGAACGGAGAGTCTCGAAAGTCTAGAGAGAGAGAGATAACTCAATTTAATATGTAAATGTATACTTCAAACTAATAATATACGGTTGTAGACTTTGTCTTTGAAAAAATTTAACTACGTTATGTCCATTGCATTACGTTATTTACGTTTCACGTTTCATACACAGCTTTGAGCTATTTGACCACGCGGATGAACCCGGAGGGAACTTGGGAACGTAGTTTCAACGTAGTTTTCATTTTGCGGAATTGAACGTAGTTTTCAATGGCGGAACTGAACGCCGCGCTTTGGTTTTATTACCAAAGCGAAGAAATAAATTCGCATTTAAAGTCTAACGCTATACTGCTGTGCTACGACAGTCTCATACTTCCTCTTACATATTTAACAAAAGACCATATTTATATACTAGTAAAATTATTAATCCACAGTTAAAATACATAATCTACATAATCAAATGACAGAATTCACACAAAACAGCCGTCAAGACGGTTAGGCAGGCTTTTACAAAGGATCACTCCATGTCATCCGAGACAAGACAAGACGAGGCAAGGCAAGACAAGACAATGAGGGTACTACAAGTGGAACGAGGGTGTCAACTTTGTTTTGTTGTAGGTGCCTTTATTTTGTTTTTGGATGTTTAGTGTTTAATATTTGAGTATGGTTAGGGTGTTTTTATGTTTTTTACTTCGGCTCTCCCCATGCAATTTCTAGATATAGGGCGGTGAATCGCGGCTAAGGCGGAAAAAAAAGCGTGAAGCTCACAATGATATATTCGAAAAATATATATAGGTAGGTTTGTTATATAAACATATGTAGGGGTTTAGGTAATATTGTCTACATACGAGTAAATGAAAATATTAAATAATTCATTCCTCCAAGTGAGGATCGAACCTCAAACATTTAAAGTTTCACGCTTTTGCCACTACACAACGACGAGTCGGATGCAAATAATGAAATAAAACACAAAATTTGTGTTTAAACCATCAAGTATTGACATTATAATAAAAACGGTCTTTTACTTATAATAATAATTAATTCTTGAAGTAATAACTTATTAATAAAAATAATATAGATAACCAATCAAAAACATAAATGACAAAAATAATTTTCCGATTCAAATCAGTGGTTCCGAAGATCAGCGCTCTTAAGCAAACAGACTTATTTATTTCCTTACAATATTGGAATAAATAAATAATAACAGTATCATATTTGATTTATAGTATCTACAAAAAAAAGTAATAACAAGAAGAATTTAAGCCTCAATCATCGGACGTTGTAACATCTATCTTCCAAGTATACATAATTTATTATGAGAAAACACATTTCCCTTTTGATTTACTCGAGTAAAGATCCTCGCTTCTTTCTTTTGTTTAATAAATTCGCATTTTATGGACGTTTGTGTTCCATGTCGAAGAAAGCCTAAACAAATGTTTCCTTCATTTTGAAGTTTGATGCCAGTTCCTACGGCCCCTATTTGTAAATGGCTCTCAACTCTGAGATCGAACTTGAGATGCCGTTTCTATTTATAGAAATAATTTAAGTATAGTAGTAAGTAGTGCCTTGTATATAGCTTATTGCTTTAATTGTAGTTGGTGACCGATATCACGCACATAGCAGGGTAGGCAGAAGCAACCTGAGAGCTTAGTGTTAAGACACTCCGATACAATTGAGACACTTCCGTTCTCCCCTTTCCGCTGCATTCTCGAAGTACTACGTGTTGAGTGGCGGAACTCATCGAGAAAATGAAAATGTTAAACATTTTTCTTTCTCCCAAGTGAGAATCGAACCCACAACCGTTTACAGTTGTTGTAAAATGTTGCTATTAAATTATAAAAAAACATAATAAAGTAATCTATCCCTTCCATTTACAAGTGTCCCTTGTCTACACTCTCACTTATTACAAAAAGAATAGAAATACCCGTGCGTATACTTAGTGCCGACGGCGAAAACTTTAATCATTTAAAATGGACATAACGTTGTCTAGATGTGAACGTATACAATATCCTTTTTCTTTTCTAATGTACGGGTGTACAGTTTTAAAAACAGTTATAAATTATAAAAAAATATAAAGCTGATAAAATTAAAAATATAAAGCTGAAAAAAGCAATTAACTTTTAAAATATTTACTGTAATAACTAAGTTATTAAACCTACAACCGTCGTGCTTACTATCAGATGCTAATAAAAGGTTTTTTTTAACTTCACGCAGTATTCGGTACATAGCAGGGTGGGTAGGCAAAGGGCACTAGGGAACTTAGGGAACTTGTCGTTCCACACTTTTTCTCAATATCTCTATAATAATCCATAAGGATTTTACACCACCAAAAAAAATGAAGCCACTTCTAGATTTATTCTCTAGTATTATCTACAAGTGTAAGGAATTGTTTTAGTTTTATTTCATCGGATTCAATGTCGTGCGCTCGTCAGGCGTTATTCTGCAACTTTTAGAAAGTGAATTATATAATTATTTATATTCGAAAATTTTCCATATTTAGTGAGATAGTATTATGTTAAAATATTCCAATTTCCATGTCCGGAGAGTTTTAGGCAATTTATGATTTGAATGTTGGTACCCAACGTTGTATTATCTGAATATAGATATAGGGATAATTAAAATATATTTACCCTGTATTTTCCATATAGCAGGATAGGCAGGGAACCTACAGCTAATAAACTTCAATTCCGACTTTCGCCGCTCCGTTGTTTCTTGAGCGAGAAAGTGTAAAAAATAAATTCCATTGAGTGGGAATCAAACCTATGAAAATTTGGTTTACAATCAGTTGCTGCGCCGAGACAATTTGTTTGCCAAGCGTCAAATTTCCTCTTTTCTCCCACTCTCATTAAATATAGATACTATAAAAACTCTTTTTTAAAACAAATAACTGTTTACAAAATAACTGTTTACAAAATAACTGTTTACAAAATAACTGTTTTTGCACCACCTAATAAATGTGCGTATTAATAAAAGTGACATTCAATTATGAAAATAAACAGAGTGTGAATATCAAACGATCGCGGAATCGCGCCGCGCGTTTTTTATTTATCTTATCGCCATTCGAAGCAACGATTCTTGTTCATTTTTTTGAAAGCTCCACTATAAAAGCATTTTATCTCCCTTTCTTGCTTAATTCTTGACGAACCTCTAACGAAAATGTATCGAGTTCTTATCACACTTGCTGTTATCAATTTGGTCACAGCATCCTTATGGGATGGAGATTTTAATATAGCTGATGGTGTCAAACTGGTTTCGGTCCACGACAATACTATAGAAGATGAAAGCAGATCCCTTGGAAGCTCGCCACTTTTGAGGATAGCGAAATTCCTACAGAATCACGAATTACATGTCAAATTGCCAAATTTGATTGAAAAGGATAAACTTGGTCAGATCCTCTCGGAGTCGCTTAAAGCGATAGATGATTCGAACAAAGAGAAGACGGGTGAGTAATATTATATTAATAAAATAAAGTCAAATTGTTATGACATTTTGAAATGTTTAGTGTTTAAGTAAATACGCTCGTTTGCCTTGTCCTTTTTCCATAAAAAAAAAATGAATACTGACAGGAGTTTTGCAGTTTATGTGCCTTAGGGTTTTAGGCTTACTTTTTTAGTTTAGTTAAGTTTAGTTAAACAAATGTCAATATATTTTAAGGTTTTAAGTTGATAATTTCAAGTTTTTAAGTTAACAAATTAATAAATATATGTTTATACTTAATATTTTCCAAATAATGAAATTATTCTCGCATGCGCCGCTCATAATTTATTTAAATATAGCCTTAAAAAATTACGCTTAAACGATTATAGTATTCAAATGTATTTTGAATACGTTATGTAACAATATTACGTATTTTAACTTATCACCTTAGTAGACAACAGAGTGATATAACTCTAAGTTAGCTCCCTACTTAGTAAAACGAGAGAAAGTACATAAAAATATAATAAAAAACACAGTAAACCGATAAGGAATGTGTAGAAAGGCGTGCCACTAGGTCTGTAGGCCTAGCGGATGTGACGTGTCCGCGTGGAAATAGACACAACACATAATAAACACCGTTGTAGTGCAGTGGAATAGTTGCTTTTACTCTGATCAGTGTAGATTCATAGATTTCTTTAATCTCATGGGCACAATCTTAGAGCCCATGTGAAAAATAAAACAGATTGTTTGGGGGCATTATGTCCTTACAAAAGGTACCTTTTATGTCTTACCACAAAGAGGAATTAATTCTGTTTTAAATTGTGTAAGTTCAAATCCAGAAATGGTTAATCTAGTCTACCTAAGAAAAAATATACGTAATTTAATCGAAAAAAATAATAATGATAATTATAAGCATGTATATACAAATAATATTCAGTTTAATTACGTTTTATGTATTGTTCAATTAAGTGAAATTTTAATAGTAACTCAGTTTCTGTCTGTAAACGCAACAGTTGGATTCGATCCTCACTCGGGGAATGATAATAATCTTTACACACTCAAGTTTAAGGTTTCTTCAGCCTACCCTGCTATACGAAAAAATGCGCGAAGCTGTTTTTTTTACTTTATCATTTTGTCTTCGTTCTTATTTGATTCGATTTCAATATGTTAAAAAAATCTGTAAAACTTGACTATTAACAAGTTACTAATTTACAAGAATTTTAAGCAACCATTCCAGCTTTTCGTCCGACTAAGTTTTATAGTAACTACAAATAAAGCTACAGAAAGAAGGTACTATGCTAAAAACGTCATATCTATCAACTATAATAACAGTAGTAAAGAATTACATTAGTTCACAACAATAGAATAGAATAGGAAGTATTTGTTGAAATTATTAATTATTCGACATGCGATTGTATACAACTGGCGTTCCGGTAAAACATATTTCCTTGATATACTAATTTGTAAGGAATATGATTATTTGCTTTAATAATCTTAGAAACAGTCATGGTGCACGGGTAGAAGTGTGCGTGGGTTCGATTCCCACTCGGAGGAATGGAATATTTAATAATTTCTTTTTCAAAAAATTTTGAGGGATATTGTGGCGTAGTGTGAAAACGTGATGGTGGGGGATTTGATTCCTGGTGGGGGAAAAAGAACCTGAATTATACTTGAATTATAATTAAAGGCTATTTTTTTATTTCAGCAACGGGCAGAGGAAAAGGAGATGGTGGCTCGTCATCGCTAGCATTGTTGGGATTGATGTTTGCCAAAACCGTAGGTGCTGTAGGTATAGGTGGATTAGGCCTCCTTACTATGAAAGTAAGTAATTGAAATAAATAAAGTGCATTTAAACGTAATTATTTAAAAAAAACATATTAGCTGTCTATGAATGGAGGAAATTTTCAATAGATTTACTTCAGTTATTATAACTCAATTTTAATTCGGATATACATATGATATTATATGTCCTATATGGTGTTGGACTCTAATATCTTAAAAAATAACTTTTAGTAAAACAATTTTTTTTATTTTTAGATACATTTAAAAAAAAGATTTACATTAATCCAGATACCTAAAAGAAAACCCAAATAACAGAACATTATACAATGTGTTTTTCGACTAATATTTAATATTGCATATTTTATTTTTACTCAAAAAACAAATTATTAATTAATGCTTAATTATTAATTAATCGATGGATACAGCGTGAAGCTGAAAAAGAAAATATTATAATATATTCGATTTACAAAAACTACATAAATTAATCATAAATTCATTTACGAATGCATTATTTATATAAAATTACTGTTGAACAAAAAAGAGCAATGTTTTACACATTACAATTTGCTTTATTAATATTTAATAACATAAGAAATAGAAATGTTTATTTAAAATGTTAATCTAAATTAACACTAAAAGAGGTGTAACGATTACAAAGAGGATAGTCGGATTTTAAATCGAATGCGTGTCTCGTGGAAACCGTCCAAACGTTCTAACCACTAAGCCATACGTTCTTATTTAGCAACGTCAAAATCTTGTTAAGTAATATCAAAAATTTTGAATGGATTCAGGCCTAATGCACAGTCAAGGGTCGTTTGCTATTAATGTCTTTCATCTCTTTATGATAGTGATTTATTACTTGCAGAGCGGGTAACACCGTATAAAAGAGTATGATGATCGTACCGATATAAAATACTTTAAAATTTTATTAAGTGCCAGGATTTTAATTAAGATGGCGTATTAAACAGAAAACTAAGCGTGTTCGTAATACCAGTTCTAGTACAATTCGTTACCCCGAGTCGGAATTGAATATTCAAATCATTATTTCATGAATATTCAAATTATTAAACATTAGGAAGACGCTGCCCCACTGCGCCATGAAGACCTTTTTTAACTTCAAGCCCCTATAGTTTACTATAAAAATGCATATAAAAATTCTAATGTTATATATTTTTCTTCTAAAAAGACTGGACTAAGAGCAAACTTTCTTTTCTTAAAGAACTAGCCGTCACGGCGCGCGCGCATTCCGCATTAGCTCTTACCAATTACAATACAATTGTTGTATTGAAAAGTGAATTGTGGACAAATGTAAAGTTGTATGATTAATATTGTATGAGATGTAAACAGGTTTAAATTTTACGTAACATTACTTTGATTCGTATTTAAAAATGTCTAAAATTTATTTTTATTCATATTTCGCTTTACATTTTATTTTCGAGTTAAATATTATTATATTACTACGAAAACGTGGTCCGCTTGTTATTTTTTCAAAATTATTAACTATATTTGTTTATTTTCCCTAACTTACTTAAACTAGGCTTAGGACTAATACATAATTATCTAGGTATGTAATAAAAGAGAGTTCACTCTATTTTACTTAAAGTTAGGAATACACATTTTCCATTTTATTTTACCTTGTGAAATATTTAATAATTGTCATAAAAACAGCTATATCACATACATATAGCAATAGATATAGAAATATTTCTCCAAAAGGAAATTGAACTTACTCAACTGCCTACTACAGTGTCACAATGATAAATTACGTTTGTATGGGAAAGCCTGTCATCGACCTTATTCATGAAGGAACGAAAATAACGTGGTTTTATATTCTTTATATCTTCTTTATATTGTATAATTTATTAATTCTCTCCGATCTACAACTTAACTCGTAATGTATTTAATAAAAAGTAGAAAACGGAGTGTCTTAACACTAGAGTCTTTATATCTACCATGTTATTATAAGAAATGTGTAAATATATGATTTTATCTTCTATAGTTAAGTATATTTTTCAATAACGTTTGAGGCCAATGTAACAGCATTGACTAAAACTCAATGATTATTGGTTCGATTCCCACTCGGGAATTGAATATATGCGGGATACAGCGTGAAGCTATAAAAAAATCAAATCAAATTCTATACTAAAATTACTAAATTTAAATTTCCAGGCACTAGCTGTATCGGCATTAGCCCTCATGCTGTCTGGTATAGTCGGTGTGAAGAAACTGACTTCCCACGACGACCATGATGACCACCAAGTCATATATGCTGGACACCACGGGCATCATCGACGAAGGAGAGACTTAGATACGCCGCTACCTTACCAGGGCTGGACTGAGTACCAGTAGTTTATTTGTTATTTATTTAATTTAATTTATTGTTATTTTAATGTAATATAATGTTATTTATTTTCATTGAACTATTTGTTTTATTTCGATATGTTCATATTATAAATCTTGAATCAAGAAAAGATGCAGAAGTGTGAAATACAAAATTAACTTTTGAATATAATCATAAAGTTTCTCACGATTATACTAAAATCCGCCACATCCTGTGCACGGCAGATGAAGCTAAGGGAAGCGCGGAAGCTTAACTCTATACATTTTTTCTAAACACTTTTACCATTTACTCAAAAACTACAATTACAATTATCACCAAACTACTTCGCTGGGATCACCGTGTCGTCCACAAAGTTCCTGCAAAATTTCAGAGCTGTAGGTTTAACGGTCAAGGAGTAGCATTACAACGAAACACACTTCGCTTCGCTTAACTCAACAAAAAATATAGACTGTCAAAATATTAATATAATAAGGCACCTACTTGTTCGAAAAATGGTGAAAATTAAAAAAGTTTGAGAAGAAGAAAAGTAAAAACTTTTGACACAATAAATAATAATAAAGTATTTAAAAGAAAAAAGCAGCGCCATCTAGTGAGCACTGGTAAAATTTCTTATATAAAATAATTACTTTTGTGACATAACACTTCACGGAACTAAATATAGGTGTCGCTCAAAATATACTACAACATAGTGTTTCCGCCCAATTTTTCCAGGTATTGCGTTTTGAGTGGCGGAACTCAACGCCGGGCTTTTGCCTTAGTGCCAGAGCGAAAAAAAAACGAAAATATATACAAATAATAAATTATTTCCGGTAGTAGGGATCGAACCCACTACCTTCGCGTTACAGTCACACTCTTGGGCACCTGCGCCACGATGGCCTCAACTCTGTAATATATGTAAGTATATAATAAATACATATATTTTATCAAGGTGTTTCACATATTTGTGATATTTCACATACATACTTTTTCCTGTTGATAAAATACCTTACACTCTGATGGTACTCACTGAGTGGGCATGGAAATAACTAAAAAGTGGTAAGCAACGACTACATCTATCTATAGTTTCTAATAAGGCCAACTGTAAATAGGGTACTGTCCGCATAAAAATATATGATTTTTGTTTCTTGTGTCTCCAGTGGTTTATTAGTTAATATCGTTTGTTTATGTAATCTGTAGAAACAAACAGACTGTAAATGTAAAATTCAAGAAATATAATAATGTTACGTAAAGAAATATTGAGTACAAATAATGGTTGCTTGCTCTGTTTTGGTTGGTACTAGTGTAAGGCTCGAGCCTCACGCAATGGAGCACATTGACGATTTCTTGGACTCTGGTTTGTAAGTTTAATTTATGTTTAAAAAATATTTCTACAAATTGACGAATTGAAATAAATGAATAACACATTTATCCACCACGTTCATTAAATATTGAAGTTAATAATACGTTTTTTTTAAATATTAAAATACATATATCCAATCCAAACAAATCATATACAGGATGGAATTGTCAGCGCCACTTTAAATGAAACCACAGTTTTAACTACTCTATAAAAGCCTAATATAATTCGGAAAAAAAATAATTCCCAAAAATGAAAAAGTTATTTTTTCAAACAAAATAAATAATAAAATTATCGTTTTAAAATAAAACGCCATTTGTAAAGTATAACATAGGCACGCACACACTTACCTGTCAAAGCGGCAACGTGGTACACGTATGTGTGCGTCACACGAAATACAGGTATGGATAAAAATCGTGAAATGAAAAAAAAATCCTACGTCCAAACTGTTTAGGTACCTTGATTAATTTCTTAGGTGTGGGTTTGAAATATATTAAACTATATACAGTTTCAATAAAAGAAGCGCTGCCTCTTCCACCCTGTATAATGGTAAATGGTAAATATATTTATCTGGTTTCAAATATTCCAGTAAAATTTTGCTGTCAACCGTACAATTTATAGGTCCGGTTGTAGTTAGAAACCGTCGCCGTATTCCATAATTGCAGCAACGCTTAGGATATCCGACTCTTAAGAAGCTCATCTCTGAAGACTAACTACTTCATATTTAAACTGTAATTACGTACTCACAGACGTAGTTTACGCGTATGCACTTAACTTATTCTGTATACCTACTTTCAGTTTCATCCTATATGAAACCTAGTGTTAAGACACTCTGTTTCCCGCTTTCACCCAAATTCAAGACGCTTTGTCGTATTACCAGCGAGGAAATGAAAATAATTAATTCTCCTAAATGGGAATCGAACTCGCAAACGCGACCACCTCAATCAGGGATCTTGTTAAAATGGACTGCGCTAATCCGCACTAGCAAGGCAAATGTCTTTTTACCACAGTAAAAAAAGTAATTCTCTCACTCGGTTGTTGGTTGACGGGTGTAGGTTCGATTCTCAATCGTTCCCGAGTGTGCGTTTTTAAATACATCCTGCTGCGTCGGTTTATCACGTCGGCCTATAGATCTTATAATCTCGCGTTGTCAATTACTATTTGATTGTCCAATTCTTGAAGTATCATCATTGAGACCATTAAGAATATTAAAAAAAACTTTTGATAATAACACAATATATATGTTTATTTATACTCACGAACAGGTGTTTAAAGCTCAGTGTTACAGAGTAATGTTCGTTCAGAGTAAATAATATATTGTTATTATTGCTCATTTGGCGCAACATTGACGTATTTACACACAGATCTAAGTTTATAAGTAGTCTCCTCATATTATATACCTACTAATATTTGTTTATTTTTACAAAATGCAATTGCGTCATGATTGCATCAAATGTGCGAATTTTAGTATTATTTATATGCGAATTTTAGTATTTGTATGTAGGTACTTAAAAATATCTCAACTATTTTTTTATTTTTGCCTCAGATGAATGCAGTATTTTTTTATGTTTTATTGGTAAAATAATGATAACTAAAATTATCAGGCTATACCATATATTTAAATGCATAAGCTCGGAGGATGTTGAAATATTTTAAAACAAATTTAAAGCAACAATTTTAAAGTTGGTTGGTTGTATAAGAAAATCGGTAAAAAAAACGGTATAATTATGCTTATGGTCAATCGTGGCATAGAGGTACAAGCGTGCGACGATAGGTTGTGGGTTCGATTCCCGCTTGAAGGAATAAAATATTTAATATTTGTTTTTCCTCGCTCTGGTAAAGAGACAAGCGCGGTGTTGAGTTCCGCCAGTCAACACGCAATGCTTCCAGAATTCGGTGAAAAGTGAGAAACGGGAGTGTTTTTAATGGAAACTGAGCGTCAAAGTGGATACAGCGTGAAGCATGAAAACATACAACTTTAATATAAAAAAACTGTTATTGTTCAAAAAATATATTCTATGAATTCGATTAATCTCTAATTAAACCTACACTGTGCAAACGAACTCGTTGAATCGTGTTTCGAGGTAAAGAGAGGTTCACCGTACAGTACGAGAACATTACTTTCTACATGACTATCCGCTATCAAGCTCTTATGAAACATAATTATTTATTGTACTTACTTTATACGTTGGAAGGTGAAAGTTTATTATGTCTTCCGTTGACTTCTATGCGGAGAGAACGGAGAAGATTTTATAATAAATATATGTAGAAGCATCAAAAGGGGCCTCAAAGCGGTCTTGGCTATCATTTGTGGGCGTTGTAGCAACAGAGATGTTTAAATAAAAGTCACACTTATATTCTACAATGTCTTATTACTCGTTTACATAACAATTTTACAATAAATCTCACAAGATTAACAAAATTACAATAGATTAGGAGCCAATAGGTTAATTGGTGAACATCTCACGCCATAGCTGTCAACTAATGACGTCTGCTATTATTCGTGGCTACACCTACTACCCTATTCGGGGTTACCCGCTCCATTTTAAATATTATTCTAATATAATCCATTACGTAAATCAATTAAAATCGAAATATAATAATTGCGAAATTATAATTAAAACTAATACATAGCAGCGCGCCGTCATAATATTAAGTACAGTCAAGTACTAAGCAGCGCTATGCAGCATCACGATGTTTACGGCATGGCAGGGTAGGCAGAGAAAACCTAGAGCCAAGATGTTGTTTTCCTCATTCCGCTCTTTTTCAAGACATTGAGTTATAAGTGGTAGAATTTAACGCCGTGCACCACTTATAACTTTAACTTAACAGAGCTGAGATATTTGAACCTTTGGGTTCAACTACCATCTATTCTAAATATGGCAATTTCAATAGATACAATCCCAACTACACGATAGTACAAAAAGAGAAAGCACCAAATGGCTCTATAAGACTTATCTACAATTATAATTAAATTTGACGATGTACGTGCTCATTACGCTGAAGTTCATAGGTTCGATATTTATGTGTGGTAAATATAATGTTTAAAGCTATCTCCTATCGTAAGTGAAACTAATTTCACCTGTTTATTTAATTTATTAGTTTGTTTCTCTGTCTGTCTATTTCATGCGCTTGGCCTTTTGTACATGTTTTACTTAAAATACCTATATAATGATGAAGTGTCTCTGGTAAATATTCATATGTATTCACACGTTAGGTACCACCGACGCGCAATGTCTTAAAATTGAACTGAAACTGCATAACGAAGTATTTTAACTCTCTTTAGGCCCTTCTTCCCAATCTATTCTAAGAGTTTCTTTGGTTGAACTCGATAATCTCAGGAACTTCACCAATTGGAGAAATTCTTTTTGTGTGGGATAGTCCATTAATATATATATATATAGGCTATATTACATCATGCTATAACCAACAGGAACAACAAAAAAATTTTGCAAAAACGAGCGAACTTGTGCGCTTCAGTGCGTCAGCTGTGTGAGCGGTTAAAATTAGCTAAAAATTATAAAAAATGGGATTTTAAAGGTTGTAAAAATAGTCCGCGACACACGTCTATCTTCTATGGATATCCATTTTAATTATTTCCAAATTATAAAAATATAATTCAATTTTTTCCTCCCTTAATAATCTTATAGATTATTAAGCATTTAGCAACCATAGCTTCATAGCTTATACTACTGTGTTTAGTTGTTAACATATATTTTAAACTTCGAATGAAAGTAGTCAACCTTCCTAGTAGAACAATGTAATGGGAAAAATCATATAAACAACAATAATAAGTTAGACTCCATTTGCGTGGGATACCGAACGAGACTGCTCTAGTTTTATATAAAACTCCTCATATTGTTATTACTTATATAGTACTAAAGTTTTAAAGAAAGTTGGTTTAAGTATAACGTTTTCATAATTAAAATACTGACATAAGATTTATTAACGCTTTTTTTAGACTTAAAGGTCTAAAAAATACAAAATGTTGATATCTTTAGCTTAAAAGCATTTTTCTAATAGAATAATTTCAAATTTGAAATATAAGTTTTTACAAATAAATTGGTAAACGATATAGAGTTACCATAGACATGGACGTATTTACATATATTTTTGAGGGGTCCTATGACAATGTGGTACAAAGTTATAATATTAATTACATAAATGTCTAGTAGTAATGTCTAGTGTAGATTTATATATTGTTCAAACATAAAATCTAATAGAATTTAATAAAAAATACCATAACATTCTTCACATTAGCTTTGACAAATGTTTTTTTTTATTTATAGCCTCATTAGTAAAAATTTGGAGTGTGCATCAGACTATTCAAAGATGGACATGGACCAAAATTCCTAAGCCCAATAGTAATACTCCAAGGCCCATGATTCAACAAGAAATTCAAAAACAGAAGGCACAAACAGACAAACAGAACCTATTAAGTTATCTGACATTACAATGCATAATTGTCTTTATATTTACGTCTTCATAACCCAATGAACTTGATATACTCGTACACCCATTTCCCATACAGACAAAAAAACAATGACATATTGACACAATAAAGATTACCATCATTAGTAGTACTTACCACGATCTCTGTGCTAATTGTGTGAATGAGCTTTACATTCCACTTTTACGGAAATTATCTACTTGAAAGGTTTACTATAATAATTTATTATCCATATGTGCAATATATAATAATAGCAATAAAGAAAATAAAAAACATGACTTCTTAAATAAAATAAACACATCCATTAAAACTCCGTTAAGACACTCCGTTCCCCACTTTCCCCCGAATTTTGAGGCAATGCGTGTTGAGTGGAGCAACTCAACGTCGCGCAACACCAGAACGAAGAAATAGAAATATAAATTTTAAAAAAAATTTCATTTCCCCGAGTGGGGATTGAACCCACAACCAGTCGCGTTTACAGTCACACTTTGTGCCCCTGCGTTCAGCTCCGAGACAAAAGGCACAATGTCACGAAGTTGGTAATAAAACAGAAAACGTAGTGTCTTTACACTACGTTCTACCCTGTTGCATACCCTGTTCTATGAAAGATAAAGTAGCAAGCTGAGCAAGCTGCAGTACGTACAGTACAATCGATAACCTATTATTATCCAAGCTTCATCAAGAGAAAGTTAAGGTCAAAGTTGATTGCAATGTAAAGGGAATGCAACAATTTCATTGTTTATGATAAAAATCGTGTGCGCAGACAGACAGACGTGTGAAACTCGAACTTTCTATGCTTCACGAAAATATGTTGTTAGAGCGTGAATAATTTTATAATGATGTTTATAGTTTCTTAGCACATTACATGCTATATTTTTGTTTTTGGTTTTTAATTAAGGTTAACAGTTTTAAGCACTACTTTTTGATGTTCTCATAAATGGAAAATTTCATTGAAATTAAGATTTTTTCTAGTGTATATACAATATGCATTCTAGTGCAATATGCATACCATGTGTTGAGTGGCGGAGTTCAACGCCGCGTTTCCCTTGAATATAAATAGTAATGAACTTGCAATGTCACTCAAGTACATTATAATAACAACAAACAGAGTGTAAACATAATATCATGTAACCATCGACCCGAGGCAAACGAAAGTGGCGAAAGCTGACCGTGACACCTTACCCTTGGATCCAGTTACCCTTCAGTGCAGTGGTTAGGTTCTTTGAAGGAACCAAAATTCAATTTAGTCTTAGGAATCTAGAATATCTAGAATATAGAATTAATTTAATATAGATCTTTCAAAATCGAAAAGTTCTATTAATTATTAAAATTAAATGATTATTAGATTGACGTTGCCGTGGCTCGGTGGCACAGCGTCGGACTGTAAACAGATGACGACGGTTGTGGGTTCAATTTTCTCTTGAGAGTGAATCATTTTCATTCTCTGTCTCTAGAGACATTGAATTTAAATTTGTTCATAGGAACCCGATTCCGCTATTCAATATACGCAATATCACGAAAATTGGGAGGTGCGCGGTAGCGGAGTATCTTAACATTAGGTTCCTTCTACCTTCCCTCCTATATGCGGGGGTGAACCTAAAAAAAAATAAAAATAATATCGTATTTGTAAAATGAGTTAAAATAAAATGCACACTTAAATTTCTTTCATACAGTTGACTTACTTTCAGTGTTAATTTGGCTTTAAAAATGTAATTATGTGAAATAATTTTATATATTGTTTGTATAATTACAATAACATTAACCTATAAACATAATTTAAATATTCATAAGAGTAACAAATAAAATTATATAATTATTCTAAGCTTTGCTTCACACAAACTGGTTGATTCTGGTCATTTTACAAATCACATATAATATGCTTCTTTAGTTTTTTTTAGGTTTAGTTTTTTAGTTTTAGCTCTTTTTAGTTTAGTTTTTCATATTCAGATTTAATCCTCAGCATCTGTGCCATCTTCCATCTGTACCACCGCATAATTTCAATCTCTTTTGTTCTTCTTCATACCGTATCCCGAATATAGCCGGGTAGGGAGATGGTGTGTGTCTAGTGTTAAGACACTCCGCTCTCCACTTTCCGCCGCATTTTTAGGCATGGTGTGAACTCATCACCGTGTTTTACCTCGTCACTAGAGTGAAGAAATGAAAACATAAAATATTTAATTTTCTTAATTGGAAAAAGAACCCACAAAATGTCGTTTACAGCTTGTGTCCACGCGACATGTCTGGCTTCAACTAATTGCCCCAAATAACCGCAACTCAAAATAGCCTTGGAGGAAGAAGAAGCGGATGGAATCCTCAATCAACTGAATAATTTGTTTGGTTGAAGGCGTTAATCTCAGAAAGTAATGGCTCGAATTGAAAATTTATTTTTGTTTTGGATATAGAATTTATTGAGGAAGGGCTATATTAATTACATAAAGTTAATCTTTCCTTTATAACTTAGTTATATCCATTTGACCACAGGGAACCTGTAAAAGCAAGTTACTTGCATTTCTTACATTTCTGGTTACAGAGTATCAGGTGAATCCAATAAGCGACAGAGAAAGTAAAAAAAATCGTCCGTAACGTCGTTAATTTTCAATTAATTAAATGTTATTTCGAAGATACTCATATTGTGAATGAATTGTAACTTTCTAATTGAAACACGTGTGCGATTCATGACTTTACTCGATATTATAAATATACCTACATTATGTATATGAAGTTGGAAAATATGCATTTCTATATTAATATTTTATAAAGCTGGAGAATTTGTTAAGTTCATCGCGCATAAAAAGGGGGGAAATTGAAAAAAATGGTTTATATAAATCTAATGTTAAAACACACCACTGTCCACTTTACGCTCAATTTTCGAGACATTAGACATTATGTATATTGAGTGGCGTAACTTAACGTCGCGCTTGAAATAAAAGATAAATTAAACAAATCCACAATTATTAATAAATGATGGAATTTTTTTTTCCAATTTTTGCATGCCGCTTGAAAGCCATATAGGCTAACGACCGCGAGTAATTTTTTGCATAGTTAGCTTCTCACGGTTGAACCTCATCAAGGGCAAATTAACAGTAATAAAAAGAGAAAAATATTATCATTTTCCCGCTCTAGTACCTACCTACTAAAAGATGCGACGTCAACTTCTGCAATATTTAAATTCGAGAGTTCAGAGTGTCTTGATATTCTCATTCTAACTTCTCTCTGGCTGATTATCATGATTTTTTTTTTTTTTTATTATTGATAGGCAAGCATTTGTCCGCTATCTCACCTGGTGGTAAATGAAGATGCGAACGAAGGTGGAGCATGCTTGCCTAGATAGTACCTATTCACTCGTTGCTTAAAGAGGGCCAGGTTATATTTGTCGGGGAACAGTTCAGCAGGCAGAGAGTTCCACTCCTTAGATGTTAGCATTAGGAAAGTGGAGGCGAAGCGCTGCGTACGAAAAGGTGGTATATCGACGACGTACGGGTAAAATCCCTGCCTACGTCTACTGTCCCGCAGATAGAAAGGAGAAGAGGGTACTAAGTCATGCAGCGCTGCTGCACACTCTCCGAAATGTATCCTGTAGAATATTGTCAGGCAAGCTACTTTTCGGCGATGCTCAAGGCTTTGCAGCTTTGCCTCAACAATCGCTGTATTGCCAATGAGCTTCTTGGCGCGATTTTCAATTGAGTCTAAGGTCGCTAGCTGGTATTTAACAGATCCGTCCCAAAGGTGGCAGCAGTACTCCATACTCACCCACTGCTAGATGATGATTTCAACTCACCCACAATGGTACTATTTTTACCGTCACAGTATATCCCGCACACAGAAGGGTAAGGGATCCTACTGTTGAGACACTCCGTTCCCCATTTTCCTTCGAATTTTTGGAGGCATTGCGAATTGAATGTCGGTACTCCACGCCGCGCTTTGCCTTGACACCATGCTAATTGAAAATATTAAATATTTCTTTTCCTCGAGTGGGAATCGAACCTCATTATGCCCCTGGGCCATGACTGGCCTCAATTGGATGGTTTTATAATTCATACATTATTATCTTAACAATTTGCTTGCCTCCAGCATCCGCGCATCCGACACTGACCATGTCAATGAACCTCACAATGAAAAGTGAAAGGTATAAGAATACCTTATGAAAAGGTAACGTAACACGTACATTATATGTTTAGTATTCATAATTTTCATATTAATATTTCAACTTTCAAAACATTTAATAGATTCTTAAGAAAATAATAAAAATAAACCTACCTATAGTTTAAAATACCTAATAACAATGTAGGGCCGTCATGGTATAGGGGCACAAGCTCTGTGTGACTGTATTGCAAACGGAAAAAGTGCGGCGTTGTGTTCCGCCACTCAACAGGCACTTTCTCGAAAATTCAGCGGAAAGTGGGAAACGGAGTGTCTTCAAGTCAGAGGTTTTATAGTGTTAGGTTCTCTCTGCTGACTATGTGATTGCATAAAACTAAAAAGAAAAAAGCAAGCCCAATATTTATAGAGTCCCTGTGAACAATTAATTAGTCAAGAAATAGAACTATTACGTTATGTTTGTATACGTGCCGCTAAAGAAAAAAATCATAATTGAATATAAAAAAGTATATACCTAAGACAAAAATATATCAATGATTGTTATATAAAACAATACTTAGCCTATGGTGAAAATCTCTCATGAAACCTATGTAGAATAATAGAACAGTTAACTGGATCAATGGGACTAGGTTAGTACCTACCTATCGTTATTTTTCATATCAATATTGTAAACAGATGCACGTTTTTCTGTACAAAGGAGTGTTAAAACACTGTGTTCTCCGCTTTCTGTCCAATTATTAATCTTTAATGAAATAATACAGTAGTAACTATTACTACAAGAAATTTAAAACATCATACTTTGAACTGCAGTTCATAAAAAATACCTTTAGGTCAATCATGGCGCAGGAATACAAAGTGTGACGGTAAAGGCAATAGATTTTGGGTTCGATTCCCACTTTAGGAAATAAAATAATATTATAACCCTTTTCTTTGCTCTTGTGTCTGGCTAAAGCACGGTATTGAGGTCCGCCACTCAACATGTAGTGCGTCCAGAGCCTTCAACAAATTATTCCACTGCCAAACAATGAATGAATTAAAAATCTATCTAATATACAAGGAAACAAGAGTGCCATAAAATGACATGTACATACATAAATAATGTATTCTCTACCAGCGAACCTCATGTTTACGATCAGAACAATGACCTACTAACCTTGTAATCTAGGTAAGGTTATATGAAAATTTTGCTATTTGTTGCACCCTGAGGTCGAACTCGTCAAATCCATTATGGGAATTTTATATATCTCTAGTAAACATAGTAAATATTTGTACAGCACTTCTAGTAATATAAAAACTTAATATATAATAGTAATTAGTAATGTGTAATTAGTACTACTATAATATTACATTTGTTTCATGTTTAACACAACAAAGCTACTAAAGAAAGAAATAAAGTAATGAGACGTGAATAATATAATCATTTAAGACAAACGCGTAAATCAAAAAAAATAGGCTGAAGGTGTTTTCTATAAGATTCTATTAATTTAGCTATGTGGACTGTCATCATATTAGTATTCCCTATTTCAAGGGGAAAGAATGATTTTGTTTCCGTGGTCTGGTAAGACAACGATTCAAATTTAGGAATAAAAAAAAGAACGGAGTATATTAACTCTTAGTTATTCTTCTATCTTGCTGCGGGTTAATGCGTGAAATAAAGAAAAAATTTAAGAAATTCTAATAACAATAGACCACAAGTTCAATGGAAAGCTTCACCTATAGCATATATATATATTTTTACCGTGATTAGAATCTATACATTAAATTGACACATCAATCGAAGGAGACATGCGCGTGCGCAGAATAAAAGGCATTGCCGGATGCGTGACTAAGAGAGGGCTTAACTCTTACTTTTGTTTTAGTTTAACCAAAATGGTTTAACGCTTTCTCGGTTAAGGAAGTTAAATTTGCAAGTAATTAGGTGGAGTAAAATAAACAAAAAGATTTGTATCTATAATATAATTTATTTGTTTAAGTTGGTCTTGTTATTTAGATTATATACGTAAAGGGTAAGGCTTAATTGTAACTTTATATAATATTGATCTTTACAGAATAACATCAAAAAAATAACATGAGAAAATTTTAGAAACAATTTTTTTTTCATTTTCACACAATGACATCAACGAAAACTTCAACAACACAAAAAAAAATACGTTGCATTTTGCTTTTCAAATTAGAAAAAGAAAACTTTGTATTTATGTTTAAGATAATAATTATCGAAACTATAGATAAAAAAATAAAAGCTTTTAAAAAAAATAAGAAGCACAACCTCGCTAGCCTACCTAGAGAAAGACGGAGAGGGAAAAGAAAATGTGCCCTTTATATTTCATCGTCTATTAATATTTAAAATATATTAATATAACTGTAAAATATATTTATTTAATACATACATACAATTATCATTCATAATTATTTATGTCAACATATAAAATTAATTTTATGCTAGTCACAGCACTCACAGCCACTTGACAACTTTACTAGCTAAACACGTCGTTTTAACTTCTTACCTATTTTGAATATAATAACTTTTTTGATTAAATAGTAAATGTTGTTAACACTTAATGATTTATATTTATATTTTTTTTTAGCTTCACGCTGTATTCCGCACATAAGTAGGCAGGGTATATGGGAATCTCGTGTAAGGTCACTTCCGTTCCCCATTTTATGCCAAATTCTTGAGGCCTTGCGTGTTGGGAGTTCAACCCCGCGTGTTTGTTTTATCGTTCTTTACCAGTACGAGGAAATGAAAATATTATATATTTGGTTCCTCCGAGTGGGAATCGAACCCACAACAGTCACGTTTACACAAGATCGTTTGGACCCCTGTGCTACGTTGGCCTGGTAATATTTGTATAGTACTTTTATATCCTTACATAACCTAAATATTATAAATAATATAGACTGAGATATTTTTTACAAAAAAATATATATTAAGCACTCTGTTCTAAATAGATAATCAGTCAATTTTCTAAATATAAACATCGTTTGAGTGGGTAACCCACCTTATGAAAAGTAATAAAAATTTCAGAATTAATGGACCGTACCTATAGGTAAACAAAATTATGGTTTATTACTGGTTATATACTTAAAACAAAAAAACTTTACATAGTTTTTATTTTAATTTCAATTTGTTTCTGTCCACAAACGTGTCGTCGTAGTACAAACAGTAAACGCGACAGAACGGCTTCAAATACTATAAACAAATAATGAAAGAAAATATAACGCATGTAACTAAACTAAGAAATACAATGTTAATTACTTCTTGCTTATATTTACTTCAAGAATGAAAATTATTATATAAATAATTAGATATAAGTTCACGGCCTTTGCACAGGTCGTAGGCTTTCGCGAAACGTTATGAAACCTGGACGTCACTTTTACTCCCAGACTGAGAAAGTCCAAGTTATCTCAATTTTTTCCTCCGAGCGAGGGGTGCGGAGTGGTATTTAAAGTAAGCACCGCTGCGCCGGCGCACAGTCTATTTCTAACGCTACCATGCTAAAGACGGTCGCTTTCATCGCACTCGTGGCGTCGTGCTACGCCCTTCCCGCTCAAGACACCAGCCACTCGGAAAATGATATAGAGACATTCAGTGACTGCCTCAAAAAAGATTCCACATCATGCCTAAAATACAAGTTTTTCTCGTTCGTCGACAAAATGATCGGACAAAAGGAAAGCTTTGCCTTAACGGACGGGGTGACTGTAGTTCGAGCGAGCGACGTTCCACCGGAAACTGGCGCGCCCAGAGCTTTGGATCCTGTTTCGAAGATGAAGAATTATTTAGAAACGCATTCTCTAAGAGTTGAAGTCAAAGGTTCTGATGTCATCGACACCGTATCAAGTGTGGGACGAGCTTTAGAAGATACTGTGTCATCCCTCACAGATGACAGTGATTTATCAGAAGAAAGCAGAGGCAAAAAGAAGAAGGCCTCCAAAATTCTTGGACCTTTGATCGCTGCAGTTGTTCTTAAAATGGCGGCTTTGCTACCTTTGGCTATCGGCGCGATCGCTTTGATAGCTGGAAAGGCGTTATTGATTGGAAAACTGGCGCTAGTACTATCTGCTATAATAGGATTGAAGAAACTGTTGTCTCAGCAGAAGCATGTCACATACGAAGTGGTTGCTCATCCTCACCACACATCAAGTCACACTTCCAGCCACGACTACGCTGGTGCCAGTGGATATGGTGGAGACGCAGGGGGCTACAGCAGCAGCGGGGCCGGCCACAGCAGCGGGGGCTGGGGACGATCTCTAGACGCCCAGAACTTAGCTTACGCCGCGCAAAAGTCCTAGAAACCTAGTTAAACGACCTTTTTATAAGACGATTTCACTATTTATTCTCGATTGTGATGTGTAATGATTCTAACGATCAATTGTTTGTAAGCCTTATAGGTATTTTAGTATTTATTATGTTTATAGAATTGCCGCTAAGATAGATATGTATGGTTCTCTACATGTACCTGGCTTTAATTAATTTATTTAAGTATAATGTAAGTTTATTTTATTTTTGTTTGTTTTTTGTTTTGTTTTTTTCTAAGTCATCCTCACGGGTTTTCTTCGTTATTTATTTTTTTTCTCATAATTCTATTATAAATTATTTTTTATTGTTAGTAAAATGCTTTATATTAATTTATTGAAAACAAAGAGATTATTTTGATAATTAAATAATATAAAATATCTGAAGTTTTATTTACACTAATTACTGATTAAAATATTATAAAAAAAAATATACTTTTATAGCTTTACAATCCAATGCACATACTTTATAGTTATTTACCTCCAATTTTACTTATTCTAAGGGATAGGCATAGGAAGAACAGAACGGGAACAGAATGCCAAATACGTATGTATATAGAAAACAGGATTTCAACCTAAGATCGTGGCACAATTTCTGCTTTTTCTTGTATAGAAATGAGAGGCGCAAGCGTGCGACTTTAAACGCAACAGGTTGTGGGTTCGGTTCAACTAGAGGAATTGAAATATTTGACATTTTCATTTTTTCGTTATGGTAACGAGGCATAAGCACGGCGTTGAGTTCCGTCATTCAAGACGCTATAGAACGTGGCTACAGAATTCAGCGAAAAGGGGGGGAACGGAATTGTCTTAATTTGAACGAAGTGTTTTGTCACTGGGTTCCATCTATCTATCCTTCTATACTATAGATTACTATAATAATTTAGTTCATAACATTAAAAAAGCTAATTAAAATCAACAATCAACCAAGCAATTTTCTTTTATTCCAACAGAAAAGATTATACACGATGAATGGATAAAGGTTACAGTAAAAGCTATGGGAAAAGAGGACGCTACTATCTTCAATGATTTATTTAGACACCGACTTTACTACGTTGGTCTAAGGTTCAAACTTGTAAAATTTTATAGATATGTAACGAATACTAAACCTTAAAGTTTTAACTATAGAGACTATAGTAATACGTTAGCATATTAAGTTAAACTTACTTCTATAATGATAGAGTTGCAATTATACTTAATTTTTCTTATTACGAGAGATACCAGTACTTGTTTGTAATATTTGAGGCGTAAAGATTTTTGTGATTATAATAAGATAATCCGAGTAAAAGTTAAGTTACTTTAGTTCCGTCTTCATGAATATGTATATAAAGTGTTAATTTTGTAAAGAAAATTTATGTGGATATTCCTTTTTAAAAGTGGTGTTTTTGTTTTTTTTTTTCAGTTTCCCGCTTTATATAGCAGGGTTGACAGAAGCAAAAAAAGGATAAGACAAGCTGTTCTCCATTTTCAGTCGAATTTTCGAAGCATCGTGTGTGGCGGAACTTAACGCTGCACACAATGCTTCGAAAATTCGAATCACGCTGCTGCTTTTGCTTTGGTACCAGAATGAAGAAATAAAAATAATAATAAATATATTTTATTCCCCCGAGTGGGAAATGAATCCAATCCCTTTACAGTCATTTATTTGTGCTCCTACGCCACGAATGCCTCCTCTAACGAGGTAGCGTTAATTAGATATGTGCAACAGTTTTTGCATTTGAATCTCTCTATCAAAAATATGTATATATATTTGTGCTTATTAGAATTGTCAGGCCATGTATAGTATTGCTTTTTATATATAGTTTTAATTTGTGAGCTTCACGCTGTATTAAGATGATGATGCATTTTCCCTTTTTCCGAGCAGTCACGAAACGTGCAAAATGGCGGAACTCAACGCAGCGTTTTCCCTTGCAGTGCGGAGAATCAGAAATATCTCACGTGTAGAGACATAAACTACCATCTCATTTACAATCAGACACTATGATGATCTCTGTATTAAGTTATTATATCATAATTTTTTTTAATTGATTAAAGACTATTGGTTGTTATAAAAGGCAGTTTACAACTTTAACTAATTTGTGTATTTTTTTAAATATTACAATAATATATACTATAAAGGAGTATACGTCTTTATAATTAGCTCAAATATATACACAATGAACCCTGGAGTAACTTCACTAAATCTTTTCCTTTATACAAAACGTATGTAAATCTTCGTATGTAAGATTTATTCCATAGAACAAGTAAGGCTAGTTCCGCTTATCAGCAATTTATCTCAAGATGCGCATTGATCGTTAGTAGGGTACTACTATGGAGCGTTTCTCCTATGGTCGATACCATAAGGAGATTTGCTGCATCCGCACTCTTACGACCTCCTTTGACGTGATTCATAGTTTATGTATGTGTATGTTAATACTTTAATATATGTTATGTTAATGAGGCCGTCATAGTGCAGCGGCACGGGGGGCAGCTCCCTCCAAGGGAAAATCAATATATGGGGAACGGAGTGTCTTAACACTCGGCCCCCAAGTTCCCACAACAGTCTGAAACTAAAAGTCAAACGTCCAAATCGAGCATTCAAACTCTTAACCATTATGAATACAGCCAGTTAGTTCCTCTATGCTACAATGATGTAATAGAATAATTCACTGATCGAGTAGTAAAAAAAGATGCCATCTCTCGACACGTAATAGAACACAAAACAAGCAAAACAAAAGTAAACTTAGCCTTGACCGAGAATAACCGAATGCCGCCTTTTTATACATTTTTGCTTCAAGTTTTTCACTGATGCTATGTATTATTATTTATATTAAAGCTTTTTAATGTTTGTTTTTACTGACTGAGACTCGATGTACACATTAAGGTTGTGAGTTCGATTCTCCTTCAGACTATGTCAGTGCATAAAGTACAGTCTCGAATTCCTTATCTATAACGTATAATAAATATCTATTAATTAATATTATTATTATTCATTATATTACTTGATCAAATGCAATCAAAACGACAACGTTTCAAAACAAATAAAACGTTGGGATATATATAACATTTAAGTCTTTTTGGTGGTCGATATAATTTACAAAAATGATACAAGATGGCAGTAGAAAACATATTTTAAATTTATTTATAAAAAACGATTTTTTTTCAGTCTACTTTACACTATATCTCGAAAGCAAGATATGCAGAGCAAATATTTAATATATGTAATTGTATTGTATATTTAATATATGTAATTGTATTGTATATTTAATATATGTAATTGTATTTTATTTTATATATATAATTAAGGCACAATTACACACAATTACATGGGGATGTCCCCATGTATTGCGAAATTTTCAAGACTTTCATGTTACGTGGCGGAACTCACCACCGCACTTTATCTTGTCACCAGTGTGAGGAAATACAAATGAACCATTCCTCTGAATGGTAATTAAACAGACAACGATAGTGCTTACAGCCGACGCTGTACCACTGCGCTACTAGAGCCTCATCTATTAAAAAATAATGAATTCATACGACAATAGAACAATAACATAAAAGTACAAAAAACAGTGCCCTAAAATATAAAAGGAAAACGTTAGATAATAATATATTCAACCTCGAACTTTTCACATTTCCTTATAAACTGTAAACAAGTTACGTACTACAGTTCACTGTACTTTTAGTTCCCGCGGTAAAAGCCTTGAACTTACTACTCATTCATGCTGTAGTAAAAATGACGTGATCGTAGTTTTACGTTGTATATATAGATGGCGCTGTATAAAAAAATTATAGAACCTTAGGTACGGTGTTTGTCTGTGTATGAGATACTTGTGAGTTCCTCTCACATCTACTCTCTTGAGTGAACTCTGGCTCTTAAGGTTATGGTATATTGAAATTAATTTCTTTTTCCTGTTTTTGTAAGGATATGAACCCCGATATCGGTCTGAACATGGAAAACGGTGTTTTGACTATAATCTCTAGATCTATCTCTACATCATCATCATCATCATCATCACCCGTAGTCCGTCGTCTATCGTCCGTCATCCCTTAATTATCCGTTACCCGTCACACATCTGCCTTCCATATATTAAATATATTAGAAGAAATCAATAAAAAGTATATCTAAGGAACCTTTTTTTTTAAGATTTAGGTTTTTTTTAGATAAAATTAACATTAATAATAAACTATACATTTTAAATGCTTTCCCTTTTTTTACACGAATAATTAATGAATTTTCACAATAAAAATTAAAATTCTTAGCGACTGTCTCACGCTATGTTAAGTTTTGATGAGTGTGTGAGGAATAATGTATAAACAACCCATTGTTTTGTTGTAAGCGAGTCACTTTATGGGATCTAGATATAACCTATAGTAGCAAAACAGCTATATTATATTAAAAGAGAACTGTTTAAAAAGAATAGAGTTAAAGTTAAGAGTTAAATTTAGATAAATAAAAGAACGTACGGAAAGAATACGGCAAAGCGTGTGACTGTAAACGCTGTATGTGGGAATCGAACCCACTCAAGGAAATAAAATATTTAATATTTTCTTTTTTTCGCTCTTGTGTCGAAGTAAAGCGCGGCGTTGAGTTCAGTCACTCAACTCACAATACATCCAGAATTTGGTGGAAAATGGGGAGCGGACTGCTTTAACCCTATGCTCCACTTGGCTACCCTGCTATATGCGGAATACAGCGTGAAGAAAAAAAATCCGTTAAATTACTATAGGTACATTATACTAAAATGGGAACAAAGACAGGAACAACAAATTTCTAATAATTAACGTGAGGAGGCTTGCCGTAGGCTATGTAATTTGCATGTTACACTTTTTCTGTGTTAGTAATCTGATTCTAATACTGCCGACCAGCTAATACCAGCAATTTCATTCACTTAGTCAAATTGATGGTGGGATAAGTTTTCTTTTTTATTAAGCTTGTAACGTGAGAAAGAAGACACGGTAGGACGTAGGGCGTAGGACTGCGTTAGTAGGTTCGATTTTCACTAGAAGGAATGAATTATTTTAACGCGTAATTTCTCTAATACAAAAAGGAGAGCAGGAGTTTTATTTCCTTACCCCGCTATAAACGGTATAAAGCGTGAAGCTGATAAAAATAAACATCGGGAAAAATAAGTTAATAGGTTTCATTGCCATATAATGCAGTGGTAAACATTTCATTTCTTACTCTGGGAACAGACAAAGCGTGGCAATGAGTTCAGCCAGCGGCCATTCAACAACCTGGAGACGGAGTGTTTTAACATTAGGTTTCCTCTGCCTATCCTGATATATTGAACATTCCATTTTTAACTAATTATAAAACAGGACATGCACTGATCGACACATCGATGGTTCCTCAAATAAATTTGCATACATCGATTCTATGTTCCAAATAGCTTAGCTGTAACGTAAGCAAAGTAAGCTCTGTAGAATAGCTTTACATATTTACTTTCTCCACCACAGCAAGACTCTCTCTGACTAGAGAAAACCTAGTGTCAAGACACTACTTTGGAAGGAAAAAATATATATTTTAAAATTAACGTTCGATTAGAAAAATAAATGAGTGTAACGTTTTAATAATGGACCCTACAAAATGTAACAGTTTACTATTAGTAAAATTTTTAGGGCATAGAAAGCACTAATAATTCGGCTTATTTTTCATTTCCTCGCTTTGTCATTAAGATAAAGCACAGCGTTGAGCTCCGCCATATAATACACAATGTCTGGAAAATTGGGGGATAAGTGGAGAACGAAATGTCTTAAAAGGTTACCCATGCCTACATTGTTATGTACAGCATACACGTGGAGCTAAAAAAAAACAATAAATATAAATAATAAAACAAAAGTATAGTAAAAAAAACAATTTATTAATAAAATGTTATTACGATTAATGACTATGAGTGTTAGGTTCAAATGAAATACAATCATTTATAATGTTTCATGTATTAAATAAATTACATTTGACATGCGTAAGGTGGGAAGCCGAAGTGATTTTAAAGAAGGGCATCACCATATACGTAATATAACAACAATAATTATACATACTAAACTTAATAATAAAGTACATAAAATAATAATAAAATATATAAAATTATATAAAAACATGAAGATGCAAAAAATAATATTTTACATAAATATTTCAATAAGAAATATATTTACAAAAGATATATGTTTATAAATAAGATATATGTAAATAGCAAAATACATAAAAATAATAATAGTAAAAGAAATAAGTGTGACTCAAAATATTAAAGCTATTGCACTTAAAATAATATTTGTACTATAATAACTATATAACAAAAAATATAACTGAACAGGTACTAAATAAAATACTGGTGACGCATAGACCATAGCTAAGTTTGAAAAAACCTTTAAATAATTTAAATAAATTATTAAATAACAATAAATTAATGTGAGGTCCGAGAGACTACGTGGTAAATCTTAGGTTTAGTCAGCATAAGCGCTGTAGGCCAGGTTTTGGGCGTCCTGGGACCTGCCCCAGCCGCCGCCATGGCCTCCACCGTGGCTGTAGTGCTCATCATGATGAGGATGGGCAACTACTTCATAACTTTCATGGTGTTCATGTTTGGATAGTAATTTCTTCAGCAGAACCAAGGCTGATGCAAGAAGAGCGGCCTTGGCTAACAGTAGACCCTTGATAGCAGCGAAGGCTATGATACCCAAGAATAGGGGGATGAGGGACTGGATCTTCAGTTGGAGGAGAGCGAAGATGGGGAGGAGTTGCTTCAACTTCTTCTTTTTACCACGACCTGTTGGATAAGGAAAAGGAAAAGAAAATTAAATTAACAAAAATTTGGATAGTAAATGAAAAAAAAAAAACTTAAATATTTTTAAAATGATGGCAATATTACGTAAAACATTGAATCAATTAACAATGAGATGTTATCATCATGTATAATAAGTATACAATAAAAAAAAATAACATGTGAGGATCAGAACTGTCTTAATGGTACCCCAGTGTCTTAACACTTTCCTCTACCTACCCTGCTGTGTCTAGGATAAAGCGAAAAAGTAAGAAAAAATAAAGAAATATCGCAAAATCTAGACAACTACACAATCATACAAACAATCTTAAGAGTTAAAATTGAAGTCCACAATGAGTAAGTAGCAACCAGCTTATGTTTTGAAAGCTGTTTTATAACTTAAGTATACGCCATTACTCGGCCCATTAACACAGCGTGATGTAAATGACTATACTATTTTACTTGAAGTAAGAGACACATCCTAGAAAGCTAACAATTTTCTAAAATCATTAATAAACATCGAAGGTCCTAAGTTCTTATTCGTATTCAATAAAGACCACTGACCACAAAGGTACAATAAAAGTCGTGTACTTAAAATTCACTGTGTTACATCGAGTTTGCATAACAACCTCGTTTATCTAGAAAGTCCATCTTTTGATACAATTCGAAAGCATCGAACCTACTTCCTATTGGAACTAAAATTCACGAGCCAGACTTTTACTTGGTTTTAGTATCTGTACCTAAAACTAGTTGCAGGCATTCCTTCTGTAGAAAAACTTGACTCTACGCCCGCTTTCCACCTGGCCTTCTTAATAGGTGAAACTCATCTGACTTGTTCCTTTATAAAAATTCTCTATTTTTCATTAGGACGTGCGAAACTAGAAAGTGACCATATTGCACCTACATTTATGTATCTTTTTAATTACTTATACATAAGTATTTGATAGAACTACGTATACAACTAGCAAAATTGAATATTGAAGCGATTTTGATGCAGTTCTTATAGAGTAACACTTCACATTATAAGAAACTTTAAGTTTTTAATCAATACTTAAGTTAATCTTATACAATTACTATCAAAAATTAAGCTTAAACCTACTTACACACATATCTAACTAATATTCTTAATATATAATTAAGGCTTCCCATATAAGGACTTTCTATTTTAGTACTACTTGTTGCGGCTACTTTTTAATTGACTTTAGGTGAGCGGAGTGATTGGCAGACTTTGATTACGTAACAAAGTTATTTAATCTACCTCCAGTTATAAGTTATTACGATTAAACCCCCCCACCTACACTTCCACAATCGGTCGAGGCTGGAGGCGATTCTCACGGGATTTGAGAGGAGAAATTTAAATTGTCGAATTATGCTTGCGTGATGTTAGATTTGTTGTTTCCTTAGTTAATGACTGGTGGTTTTTTAGTGTTACTTCATTTTCCTAGAGGGAATTTGAAGAGAATCTAGTTATAGTTCTTATTTTTATTTAAAGAGAATCTAGTGATATTATTCTCTGTTTTAGTGATAGTATTTTCTGTTCTTTTGACTATTTATAAGACTTTTAAAAAAATAAGAGTAGTATTTTATATTGTATAAAATTTAAACTTTTAAACATAATTTAATGTAAGTTTAGTCACAGTTGCATAATAATTTGATAGTGATATTTACTGCATTATGTAATATGCGTTTCATATTTACCCGTTACGAATTCGTTAATTTGGATTAAAATTTACAATTAATATGTATAGATATTTTCTTAAATATTAATTGAAGAACGGAGTGTCCTAGCACTAGGTTCCCTCTGCCCTTTGTGTGCGGGATTTAACAATATTAATTTGAAACTCTATGTCATGAATTCTTTTTCTAGCTAAAAGAATACATATAACAATAATAAGCCAAACTAATTAGTATGAAAACTTTCAAATTGAATATTTTAGAAATTATATGTTTAAAGTTAATTATATTTTATACATACATGTATATGATTTCACAGATCCTAAGTGTGAAAGCGTTGAGATTAAGAAAATGATAAACGCGTTTGAAATTAAATTTATTACTGACTATATATTTTGTATGTGATAATTGCGTTTGCTATTTAAATGCTTCGTAAAGCTTAGTGCTTAATTAGTACCGGTTTTTCGTTTTCTATGTGGTATGAGAAATTTTTGAATTTTAGTGTATTTTTTTTATAATTTAATATTTATTTTTGTGGGTAAATTTTTAAAAAATATCAGCTAAATTACACATTTGACTGAAATTTAAAAAAAAAATACAATACTATAACTATATTCTATAAAATACTCAAATATATTCATTTTACGCTATAAAACTTAAAGATAACTCAAAATTGTCTACTAACCTTCTTCAAGGGATCGTTTCACGTCATCCACAGCACTTTTGGGCACACGCAGTTGAATCACATGGTTCTCTAAGAAGTCAGCTGCCGCGTCCACCAGCCTCGTCTCGACCTCATTTTCTCTTGCTCTTGGCTCTGCTGACAGAGGCTCGAAGGACCTGGCACCACGAGAGGATCCACTACCAACTAGGGTTATTCCGTCTGTAAGGTTGATTTCGCGCGCTGATGCCAGATTTTCTGCGTATTTGAGTGCTTTTTCCTGTAAATAGATTAAAAAAATATAGTAATCAAGATATTTTATATTCATGTTATTAATCCTAAGTAGAGGCAATCGTACTATAACTATATACTACTATATACTACTAATCATGTTCCCCAATTTTAACTATAAGCTTTAGTCTGAGTGAGAATCAAACCGGCAACGTTCGTTTACACAATATTTTTTTTCCAGTTAAAAGAATATTTTAAAATTAAAGAAAAAAAAAAACAAATAAATAATTATCACAACTTAAAAAACACTATTTACTACAAAAAAAAAAACCACTAAAAACAATCAAATAACACAATCTTGAACACACCTTCAAACACAAAGTGACATCTTGATCAGAACAGCCCCTGACCACGCCGATGACGGAACCCAGCATATCATCCTCTACCGGCTTGGCCACCGCCACTGCCACACAACCTAACAGCACTAACAGCTTCATTGTTGATGGAAGCACGTGTTATGTGTCCCCCTAGGCTTGGCATGGCATATTTATCCGTACACCCCCCCCCCTATAGACAAAACAAAATGTGTGCGACGCGTAGTAATTTGTGTTAGGATTTTGCGTATGCGCTTCGCTCTTTTTTTCATTGAAAGTCGATAATTATTGAAGGATGTGTAGTTTTTTTTTTAATAGTAAATAATAATTATATTTTAATTGAAATTTCGATTTTTTAAAAATATTTTAATATATTTTTGGATATTAAAATTAAAATATAAAAAAAGCAAAAATAAGCTAAAGTATAGCCCAATACTACAATCTAGTAAAAGTGTCATAACAAAAGTAAGGTAATAAATTACTAAAATATTACTTCCTTATACTTCACATTATATCCAGCATGATACAGAAGTTTCCTAGTGTTCAAATGGCGTAATTCAACGCCGCGCTTTGTCTTGTTACCAGAATGAAAAAATATCATTCCCTTTTAGAAATTGAACCTACAACCGTCACGTTTTTAGTTAGAAATTTAAAACAATAACCACAGCCAGAATAATATTCAAATTTATAAATATATTTTTACTTTAAAATTTTAAACTTTTACGATGAAACAAAGCAATCTCCATTTCATTCATTCACAAAATTCATGAGAACAACTTTACTACGGTAGTAATGTCGTTCGTTGCCAAACAGATATTTAAATACACACAGAGTTTGAATTTCTGGTTTTTACTTAAAAAAATAGATTATCTCCTCTTCTATTCTTTATATCTTGTCTATCTCTTCTTATATAGCAAAGTAAGCAGAGAGAGTCCAGTGTTAAGATACTATATTCTCCAGTTTTCAGAGACATTATTACCATAATACATTATACCCATCTAAATATTACTTTAATGAGAACTTACAAAATGCATTCATTTAAGACTTCTTCCATTTCAAGACGAATACTATTCAAATACTTATAAATTTTTACATATTCGATTTCATTAGGTAATGTACAACATCCTAATAAAGAAGCAAGACAAACAGTTCCCTAGAACACTTCGCATGATATATTCAATAAAGAACACACATCAAGGAAACATCTCTAGCCAAAGATTATTGGGATTATTATTGTCTCTTAGATTACTCCCTAACGATTTAAACGGCTTAGATCGGGTGCAGATCCAGGAGTCCCTGAACAGAGATGAGAACCTGGGTCTTTGATAGGTTTAGCGCGAAGTATTGTTTCGCTCTGCTTATTTATGACAGTGTGTTTTTTCGACGCAAACTTGGCCTTGGTCTAATTTCAGGAGCTACTATATATGTACCTCTGTTCTGAGATACTTCCTGGTTATTTCCATTTGACCATGGAAGCAAACTGGTAAAAGCTAGCATCCAAGGGAATCTTAATTAATTAAAATCAGTATCAAACGCTATACCTACCTATAGCATCTACACTAATTAAATTTTCTGACGAGACGTTCGGACGGACGGTCAGTTTCTTTTAATTATATAAGCGTGCGTGTATGAAATTGTGATGACTTTTTGAATTCACCCATTTTGACGGTGCATGAGTTACTAATTATATCACGATTGTTTGCGTGATCGTTTTGTATGGAGTTCCGAAACTGAGAAATATAAGGAAATGGTTCAAATGAGTTTGAAAAGTGATCTGAACTCAAAATTGTATGTGATATTATGTAATTATTGCTATTTCTCTTGGTTCGGTGGTAGCATCTAATGGTAATGGTTGTAGGTTCAATATTATTAGGGAAATAATCATTCCCCTAATATTTAAATTATTTTCATTCAACTTTCAACAACTTTTCATTCGTGTCAACTAAGCACGGCGTTAAATTTTGCAGCATGCAAAGTATGGTGAAAATGGGAAACGGAGAGTCTTCTTTCCTTCTTCTCCGCCTCCTTATAATTATACGGCGAAAAGCATCAAGCTACTTGTCTTGATAGAATAATTATTGCCATTGAGGCGTTTAAAGCGCAAGCTTGAACAAGTGTCATCTTTATAATTTTATAATAGAATCTCTACAGTATAATATTTTTGCAGGCATTATTTATACTTATTAGACATACTGTTTCTTCCGATGAGAACATGAGAGTGAAAGTCGTATCTGAAAATCGAAAATCGTCGTTATTCATTATAGAGCCATAAGTCTATGAGAAAAGAAAATCTATTTAATAATGTTAAAAACATATTTTTAACAAAGGTGTCGACAAAGATCTGTCGGTTTTCTTGTGTTGATATATTGATACCATTCCCAAGATATATAACAATGTATTGAAATTGATAAAAAAGGAATAATAATTCATTGTAGAGAAATGAAGATCAATATACGAGTTTGAGTCCGTTGTAGCGCAGTAGCACAGTGTATGACTGTAAACGTGACGGTTGTGGGTTTGATTTCCACTCTGGGAAGTACTTTTTTCATTTCCTCGCACTGATAACAAAATAAAAGAAGAAATTGAGGATGAGTTGACGGAGTGTCTTAACTCTAGGCTATGGCGGCATAAGGCATGAAATTGCACTATATATATATACTCATATGTATATTACAAATAATAAATTAATTAAGCTATATTCATAAGCTAAGCTTTATTAGTTAGTTTCTATTATGATGGTAAATGCTTTTAAGTAAGGAAATTAACATGTACTTGTTAAATATTTTCACATTTATCACAACCAATAATATAGGAATTTCTTATATACTCGTATTGTATAATAATTATAGAAAGAAATGATTAAAACGTATTTAAAACAGCTTTACTTTCTTCCCGCATACCAGGATAGGATAAGGTACTTCATTCCCCACTTTTCGCCCCATTCAACTTTATCCTTTATCCGGACCATGGATATTAAAATAATTAAAATATGATAATTATTTCTTGAAGTGAGAATCGAATTCACAGTCATTGTATTTACAGTGAGACTCTTGTCACGGTGCCTCGACGACGGCCTGATGTATTTATTTTATGTTATAATGTGAAATCCGTTCCCCACTTTCCGCCGAATTCAGGAGGCATTGTGTGTTGAGTGGCGGAACTCGACGCCGCGCTTTGCCTCGAAACCAGAGCGAAAAAATATAAATATAAATTTAAATAAATATTTAATTTCCTCAAGTGGGCATCGAACCCACAACCAGTCGCGTTTACAGTGACACTATGTGAGTTATATACATTTAAAATAAACCCACATACCACTAGTATTTGTAACACCATAGACTTAAATTGGAGCTTCACTTTCCATCAATAGTTTAGCATTAAAAGGCAATAAGATTTGCGGTCACGATCTATAGGTCATACGACAATGCCGTGATATGTATTCCTGTGGAAGTAGGTACTCGTGCCTGAAGGTAGGGGGAAAGGCTTGGGTGGTATTTAGGAGAAATTCTGTAATGATGAAATAGGTTGTTAGGTTTTTGAGTATTGTTATTGATTGTTTGTTTTGTTTATTTGTAATTATATCACAGTGGAATTATTTTATAGATAATGCCAAGGTTGTGGGTTCGATTTTGATCAGGTATATAATTTTAGAATCATTAAATATGAGCTTTCACGTTTTCACGAAAAGCAGCTTCACGTTTTCTATACACAACAGGGTAGGCAGAGAAAACTTAATGTTCGGATTCCTAGTGTAACCAATTCAAAAATATGTCACAGCCATTTTATCTTTAAATTTTGTTTTACAGTAAAATACACTACCGTTAAAATACTTCTGTTTCCCATCTTCCGCTGTGTCTTCTAAGTGGCGAAACTCAACGCCGCGATTTGCCTCAATACATATGTAATATCACAGCTATTCTATAATATTTTTTGATAAAATCTTAACGAACGAGCGTCGTTAAAGTTATTAAGATGAAATTTTAGCATGCTGTTACATATAGAGGCAACAAAAAATAGAAAGTATCGCACGTTTACACAAATTCACGGTGAATGAACAAATCATAGAACAGTGATTTCAGTGAAATGAACATCTTTTCGAATAAACTTTAATATTTTTTTACCTTCACGCTGTATCCCGCACATAGCAGTGAAGGTAACGGGAACTAGGGAACCTAATATTAAGAAATGCCGTTCCCATTAAAGCACTTCCGTTCCCCACTTGCTGCCGTTTATTCCGCAATACTGAAGGTATTCCATTTTATTTACATTTTGAGTGGCGGAACTCAAAGCCACTTTAATTAATTTTATTATATTCGTATATACTCGTATGTTTTTTGTAAATCATGATTATATTTTGTTTTCAATAAAAAAACAGAATAATAATATATTTTTAGAAACGTATACGGTATACTTCTTACAAGCTTTGACCAATAAGCCATATATTTTCATCAAGTAGGTACGTGACGTACGGTGGCGTGGGTTCAAATCCTACTACGTTTAAATTTGTAAACGTTTCCAAAAAAATGACATTAATTAATTAATAAATTAATTAATTTTATTATTAGTTATTCCAATTTTATTATAAAGCCAAATCACGTAAACGTTAGTACGTATAATAAAATAAAGATCTTCCATTTACCTGATTGTTCTTAGGACATATAAAATTCAACCGTACGAAATGAACATAATAATTATTATATAAAAATCATTCGAGTCGGAGGAATTACATATGACAAGCCTTATGTTAATTGTTATTGCAGTATCCGTGTTATATTAACATAGTTTATTGATATATACAGTATATTATTTGCTTTTTAAATGAACCTATACTTTTACACGTAGGGTAAAACCGGGATGGATGCCCCACTTTTTGAAATATCCACCTAATTAGATAAAATATATTTTTTATAGGAATAATTTTTATTTATTTAGCTAGCTCAATCCTTTGTGATGAATTACCTTTATTTTTTTTAACAAGTCAAATATAGATTTTGCAAAAAATAGCTTTTCTTGAAACCTTAAGTTTGATGATAGATGCCTACCTATATGGATAGTTGCCCCACTATGAAAATGCTGGGGAGGATAGATGCCTGCAGAGTAAGGTAGGTGCACTTTATATCGATTAAATGAAAAAACCAAACCAATTGTTAAATAATTCTAATTTTAAAACAGCAATTTTGTTTCCAACAAACATAATCATAATAATGGAAAGTATATAGTGTTTTTTAAAATCTTATAATTGCTTTTAAATTGTAATATCATAAAAATAGGTAACCATTATTAAAATTTTAAAACATTTGTTTAGCTAAAATATAAATTCTTAAGTTTCAACATCCATTATCATATTTTTTAAGTTAAATTTTACAACAAAATTACAATTTTTATTATTTTTTTGTTGTAAAACACTAATATTATAAATTGAAATATTATAATATCATAAATACTAACATCCACATTGCATAATTATACATTTTTATATTAAAAAGAACAAAATATAATTTTTAGTTATCTATTCTAATCATCTATTCTAATTCTCTAATTATCTCAAATAATAATTATTCGTTGTTCCAATTTAAATAAAATTTAGCCAGATAGGGTTTTTATTTTTCCACATCTTGCGCAAATTTCTGAAACGTGTACAGATTTCATGTAGCCAGTTCTGACACATTACACATTGAATCCAGTCGGATTGCGACTTCGTATTTTTATAGTTTTCGAAACATTCTAAAGATTCTAATGAAACAGTCTAACTTACTTTTCAATTATTTTTGCTTTCTCTCTGCCATATCTTTCTTGTGTTTAAAAAATGCTAATTTAATAAATACTTTAAAAAATATTTTAAAAATATATACCTAACTCCATATACTGAGTATAAAGGGATAGATGCCCCTAAGGGCACCTATACCTCGAAAAATCAGGGCAACTATCCTTTGTGATAGGGATAGATGCCAAGGATTTTTTTCAGTAAATTATAAACAAAATAAAATTTATAAGCACCTAGATACAGTCTTAATGAACCAGTACATCAACGTAATAAACAATATAGCGTAATTGATTACAAATTATAAAGTTATACAACGCAAAATATTAACCTTTAAATCTTTGACGCGTTCACGAATTTCGCCGCGGAGATATTTACTCAAATGTGCTAAACGCGTCCTCATTGCACGAATGTCCGTGAATAACTTTGGTGCGGGAAGACTGTGGCTCCTGCTTGTACAATTATTTTTTTGTCGCGAGTTCGGGAAGTTAGGTATTTTGAATATGGGGCATCTATCCCACTGCGGCATCTATCCCGGTTTTACCCTATATGTATTTGTGTGGCCGTCGTGGCGCAGCGGCACGAGGGTGTGACTGCAACGCGACGGTTGTGGGTTCGATCCGCACTCGAGGAAAATATTTTTTTAAGTTTATATTTCCATTTCTTCGCTCTGGTGTCGAGACAAACCGCCGCGTTGAGTTCTGACATTCAACACGCAATGCCTCCAGAATTCGGCAGAAAGTGGGGAATATAGTGTCTTAACACTAGGTTCTCTTTGTCTACCCCGCTGTGTGCGGGATACAGCGTGAAGCTGAATGTATGTATAAGTTCGTTTCAAATACACGCGACAGATTGTGAGTTTGATTCCCACTCGAGGAAATGAAATCTTTAATGTTTTCATTTCTTGGCTCTGGTGTCGAGGCAAAGCACTGTATTGAGTTCCGCCAGTCAACACGCAATTCTTACAGATTTCGGCGGGTCGAGAGTCATTTCCTCGAGTGGGGATCGAATTCATAAGTCGCGTTTACAGTTACAGTTTGTGAACCTGCGGTACGACTGGCGTCAAATATAGACTTTATTAACACGAAACTAAAAGCCTGTAAGAATTTTGACTCAATTTAATATTTTTTTCGTTATTTCATTATTTCTTTCAAAACTGACCTCTTACTAAAGTAATGACTAAGGAAAATAAAGAAATTCCACCTAATACTTAGTAATTTAGTTTATTACAGAAAATCTTCACAATGACGTCGAACAATGGCCTAAAATTAGCTAATTTATGGGATACTCACATACTTACAGCATTGTAAACTTGTTAATTAACTTTCTTTGTAAAATTACATTTTATTTTCAAGATTATAGATTCACTAGGGACTTGACCTCTCGTGGACGAAGAATTAAATTGAAAGATTTCTTTGTTTTTTATTCCTATTCAATTTTTTGAATAATTAAAATAATTAATTTTAAGAAAGTATTAAAATTTGCTTATCACTAGAAGCGCCCCCGTCCCATTTTTAACCCAAACGCAAGTTTGATTGTATATAACTTTTTTATTTGTTAATTTATGTAGATGAAATTTTTTTACTATTACCAATTTTACACCTTTATTTAATTAAAGATATAAATAATTTTATAGCAGTCATACTTTTTGAAAAAAAATTAGATTTACCTAGAACTGCCGCTGGGTCATTTTTGTCCCGCCATTATTATTTTGTTATTTGAGGGTATAATTTGACATATTTTCATGCCTCGGGGACGAGGTGGAGGTGAAAGGGCGATGCGGGGGCGGAAAAAAATTGAATAGTAGGCTTAGCAGTCAATGCCTAAGTTTTTAGGGTTCTGTAGCTTTTAAGGAAAAAAAAACCATTATAAGATCATTTTTTTGTCCATCCGTCTGTCTGTGCCTTTATTTCAGGAATGCTTGGAGAAATCGAGTTGATATTCATATGAGTATATGAATATCAACTATATGACGATCTACAGTCCCTTAATTTCCTGAAAAAGCGCCCTTAAAAAAAGGTATGACCATTTACATAGTAAAAAACGTGTATTTCGACACTATAAAGGGAATCAAATTAATAAGGTACTTTCAGTGAACTTAGAATTATGAAATTTGGCAGCTAGCATCTACATGTAGTACAAGTACAGGAAAAAATCTGAAAACTATACATTTATGTATAAATCTTAAAAAATAATAGCCTGAAAAGTAGGGTAAAATTGGTGTCAATACTAAATTTTGCCGCTAGTTCAAGTGAGGTATTAGATGAAAGGATGACTAAGCTAGGCTTGAATTTCAGAAAAAACACTCGATACCAAATGTGGACAATTGTAGGGTAGGTAGAGGGAACCTGGGAACCTAGTGCTATGCACTCCGCTGGCATTTTCCGCCAAATTCTGGAGGCATTACCACGCAATGTTCATCATCATCATCATCATCTGTGGTGTATCACTGATGAAGAATATATTAATGCATTACTTGGCCTAATAATAATATTAACTAATTTCAATAACTTATAATTTTGTAAGAGTTATTCAGTTAGTTGTCACGACCTTAGAACGTATTTGAAATATTTGATTCTTTCTTTGTGTTTTGTTTTTTGGTACTTTTATGTTTGTTAAATAATAAGAATTGATTATTAAAGATGGTCTACATACTTTACGATTTATTTTAATAATATTTTTTTTGTATTATACCAACAATCAACATAATAAGTAGAATGGGACAAATTTGTCACGACGGCGGTTCTAGGGGGGTCTTAATCTTCGGCACTTCTAGTGTTATAATAATTTAAAAAATAAAATTTCGTTGATTTTGTCACCTGTGTTATAGTTAAATACCTGGAAACCTGGTAGCTTAGTATATTTAGTTTTCAGTACTAATGTCATTAACATGTAAATACATATCATTAACATGTTTCTTTATAATTTAAAACCATTTGACTTACTAATGCAGCTACAAAATACAAGAAAAAAAATTAACCCAATTTATCAACTGTATATTACTATAAATTATATTTTGAATTGAATTGAATTCTTGATATATGGCGTTTCGAGAAATTATAAATTTCCTATAAGAATTCAAAGTGTAGGCATTACGACAAGTCTTTTTTTCGAAGACGTTGAGTCGCGCCACAAAAATAGACAAATTATGAGGAACAGGAATCCAGTGGAGATCCTCTAGAGCACTGGCAATATATTGTTTTTATGGAAAAGACAAGCTGAACGACTCCGTGTAACACCAAAGGTCCTTCAGGTGCGTTGCCGTCGTTTAAAGTGGAGATAGACGTTCTGCCTGGTGTCTTTCTCAGTGCGGTTGTCATATTCCAGGTAGGAGTGGGGGTTGGGCACCAGAACCAGGTATCATCTAATACAAAACGTAGTAGCGAAAAACCACGCCGTACATAATGAAAGAAAGCCTTTTAAGCAACGTTTATTCTTGACGTTTTAACTATTTAAAATGACTAGGCGAGTTACTTTTTTTTCTACAATTTACACTTCTTAAATCTGCCTTGATATTTTTTTACACAATTACTTAAGTTTAATTACTTAGTTATTTACCTATATGTTTATAGTTTATATTAAATCCCGCTATGTTAACATATGTATACGTTTTATAAGAAAGTCTTTGATGAATGAATTCTGGAGGCATTGAGTGTTGAGTGGCAGAACTCAACGCCGCGCTTTGCCTCGACACCGAAGAAATTGAAATATAAACGTAAATAAATATTTCACTTCCTCGAGTAGCGATCGAACCCACAACCGTCGCGTTACAGTCACACCTTTGTGCCGCTGCGCCACGACGGCCTCTACTTAAGTGCAAATTTTCTTTAAAATAAAGAATGTGTAAACATATTATTTCAAAAATATAAGTTTAGTAGATAACTTTCCGGTCGAAAGTCTACATTACAAAAATAAGAAAATTTTTTTGCTTTCAAATTTAAGCAAACTGTAAATATTTTGGATAATTAAATCAAAACATCACTCAAAATTATACTATTAATTATAATTAGTAGTCTAGTCTAGCTTCATCATTCGTTAGAAAACATTGTTTGTTGAACATTAGAATAAAATTAAAAGTATCGTTCTTTATATTTTTGTTCAGATTTTTTAAATTTTAGATAAATACTCGGTATCAATTTTTTTCAGCGTCACGCTGTGTCCAACAGGCCTAGTGCTAAAACACTCCGCTTTGCCTTTTTCGCTAGCAGAATGTGGAGAACGCAGTGTCTTAACACTAGGTTTCCTTTGCCTACCCTGCTCTGTGCAGGATACAGCGTGAAGCTGTTTTATTTTGATGTAATATTTTTATGTTACCACATAAAACTATTATGATAATTAGTTACTTAAATTACAGTTCAAATACTTAACTATATATTTTATAGTTATGCAACTTTATGCTACCTTGATATAGGCAACGAGAGTTAAGGAATAACATAAGTTTTATAAGCTTATTTACATAATAAGCTTAGAAAACTTAGGAATTTCTACATTATATATGATTAAAGCATATTTATTGACCACTATTAATGAACAAAATCCCAATTATTACATCATGCCATTAAATTGTAACTTTTTCATTTCCTCTTTACATTATTTTAATATATTTTTTATATAAATAAAATTATAATATAACCCAATACCATAAAAGCGATGAATCGAAAGTAAAAATTAAGAAAATGAAAGTCCGGTCTCGTTCCGTGGACATGTCGTGAGGATGAGTCTTAAAAATTTAAGTATATGGTTTAGTAGTCCTTATACAGCACGATACGATAAATCGTGTTGTTAATATAATAAAAAATAATAAATATAAAAATAAATACATTCTAAAAATCCTAGTTTTTGATATTTAGTATCAAGGTTGACTATTATAGAAATACGTAGGAAAAAATATCAAAACTATTTTTTTTTATTAACCTTAACCTATATATAAATAACCTATAATATAAATAAGCAAAATTAAAAAACACTTTATGGTTTATTTTAACCAAAATGAACTAAAAGTAATGTATGAATTTTAAGTAGTAAGACGACGGTAGTAAGACATTTTTTTTGCATTACTAAAATATGACATATCGAATTTTGGATTCTTGATAAGATGATGATGCGTGTTGATTAACATATCTACCAAAACAAAGAAATATGTTAATTACTAAAAATAAATTTAATATAATAAATCTGCCGATTGAATCCTTATTAATTATGTTGACAGTCAGGCGCTGTCCGAGACTAAATAAAAAACATAAAAAAATCTTATACAAAATCGTATCGCACAGTTAAAGTGAGTGTAACGTTTAAGTAAATCTCCCATATCGACAAACTCGTCTATCGACACTAGTGAGTATGACCAAGCGACCATTGCACTTGATGGAGTAATTACTCTTATATGACTTTCATAAAAAACATACTAATATATCACTTGGTATATTATTTGTTTTCATTTATTACGTTGTTATTATATAACTAATACTTTCTTGTAAAAATGAGTTCTTTTATTAATATTATTTTACTTATATTGTGTACTATGTTGTAATTAATCTGAGACTATTTTAAGTATTTTTAACCGACTTCTGTAATAGGAGGAGTTTATCAATTCGACTGTATTTTTTTATGTTTGTTACCTCAGAATTTTAACTGGGTGAACCGATTTTGATGATTCTTCTTTTATTTGAAAGCTAGAGCACAGAAGTGTTCTTTTATACAGCAACCTTGCTGTAAAACTTTTAGAAGAAACGACTGGATGACCGTACTTTGTTTTACTACAATATTGCTACAAAATCCAGCAAAAGCGTAGTACAAAAGCTTGTTTCTTTTGGTAGCATTGACTTAAAAAAATTGAATTTTACTTATTTCAAAGTATCTGAATAATTATATGATATTAACATCAGCTTGGTGTCGATAGTCTCCACAAACTTATAGATTTAGTTATGTTTACGTTTTTACATTATTTTCATTTTTTGACTATAAGTTACGCATAGCATAGCCCAGTTGTAATAATAACGGTATTCACTTTCACTGTCTATGACAGAGATCACAGGTTTGAATCCTGTAGTGGCAGAATATTTGTATAAACCGCATTCTTTGTGTAAAATAATTTACATATTTTACCTGGTTAACTTTTTATTTCGTTATTTACTTTTCTCTGTTATATACATACATATTTTTAAATAATCCGATAAATATTTAATTTTTTATTATAGTACGTATGATTATTATTTTTTATTTCTTAGGGGGCTTCACACTTTACTTGCTTCCTGCTTCCAGCCATCGTTTGCTGCGCTTGTTGTAATATTAAAAAAACCTACCTACATACACCCAGATTTTTTAGGCTATTCTTGATTTTTAGTTGTTTTATAAAAGTCAAGATGTTATTTTTAATGATTACTATATAATTAGTGTGAAATTATAAATGATGATATATCTTTCATTAACATTATTAATCATTAAAATACGTATTTCTGTTTTACTATAGAATTAGATCTCAAGCCGGCCCTAGAAAATATTCCTAGATACGCCCATGGTCAGACGAATATATATAAACTATGATGGAAATTGTAGATGACTAGGATCACCTTTTAGCTCATTTGAAAATAAAAAATAACAATAGAAAAAAATATTTAACCGAAGAATAAATATTAATATAATATATGTATTACAATTAATAATTATTTTAATCGCATGCTTCACTAATGTCGATGTAAACTTGAACTTTCTCAATCCGGTACTTTGGCCTAAGACGTAGGTATTTATAGAGCGTAATACAATTACTATATATCTCTATAATATGTGAAAGTGATTTCTATTCATTCATGTATTAATTATTAAAAAAATATTAGAATTTTAAATGATTGTTTGAATATTAAATAATTATCTAATAATGTCTGTGTATGTCGAGGCGAGGGTAGAAGCGTGCGACTGAAAATGTTTCAGTTGTGGCTTCGATTCTCAGTCGCGGGAAAGAAATATTCTGGTAACGAGGCAAAGCGCGGCGGTGTGTTCCGCCATTCAGCACGCAATGCCTCGAGAGTTTGGTAGAAACAGAAGTATCTTAATTTGAACGCAGTGTCTTAACATTAGGTTCCCATGTTCACTATGTCTATCCTGCATAGCAGGAAAGCTAAAAAATATGTAAGAAAGTTCTAACTATGAGACCATAAATGCACAGTGGGATAGGATCGCAAAAACATTATTTTTTTGAAAGTGAGGAATGTAGTGTTTTTTTTCAAATTAGGCTAGCCTTGCCTTCCTTTTTGACAAAAACAAGAATAAGGAGATTTATCCAAGAAATATTTACTTTATAATTTTTATAAAACCAAAATCTTACTACTAGAATTAGACATTTTTCCTTGTTATATTTAAATCTAAAACCGCAGCGCTTAGTGAAGCGGTACAATTATTTATATCTTGTTATGGTTTTATTCTTTGCTTCATTATAATAAATACATACATATACCTACTTGCAATTGTTATATTTGCCTTATGTTTTATTATGAAATAAAAACTACACTATGTTTTTTTTTCACGTTGTATGAGGGATACATATAGCAGGATACGCAGAGGGAACCTAGTGTGAAAACATTTCGTTGGCGCAACTCAAGGCCGTGCTTTTATCTTCATATCAAAACGAAGGAATGAAAATATTCATAAGTATAATTAATTCCCCCGCCACGGTGGTCTCAAACTATGTATATTTAATAAAAATCTAATCCTCTAACTATGTATATTTAATATTTTTATAATTTAAAGTGTAGAAGATTATTAATTTTATAGTACACATTGAAGCGTCCATTATACTGAAGAAATGACTACATAGTAACTATGTCGCCATATGAACAGGTTTAGCACCGTAATTCACTGCTCTATCTAAGATAATAAGGATAGTTCTGAAAGTAGTTGCAATGGCATTAAAAATATTTTCTAATATAGAAATGGTTATAAAGACAATATACTTAAATAAATTAAAAAATACTTCACGTTAAGTATATGCATCGCCGTTAAACATCTAATCGTATATAAATAATATTTAATTTTAATAATTGCTTAGGCTTTCACCGTTTCCGTCTGACATAACACCGCATTTTTGTCAACGAAACTCCCAAAATCAACAAACTTCTACAAAGTAAACTAATTTGCATAAAACATTAGGGTCTAAACTGAATCCAATATCTTCTTAACCCAGATGAGAGTTTGTATGGAGTAGATAGATAACTGAGGAGAGGGAGGGGCTAGATAAAACTCTAAGACGGCGGCCGTATAACGCCAAACATAGCTTGACATCTCTCGATGTCAGAAAATTAGAAGCAACTCGCATAATAAAATAATATTTAAAAAAAATGAAGACTACCCTGATCGTACTTTTGGCCCTTGGCGCTTGTGTCTCAGCAGAAGAAAGTGACAGATCCGTAGAAACAGCCCTAAATTTTATCAAGGACTGCAGAGGAGATTACATTTTATGTGTTAAGGTCTATAATTTTATTATTAAAGTGAAAGTGATAAGTGAGAACGTAACGTGCTATAGTGTCCGGTCAAGTTACACGCGGGTTTATTGCTGGCTAATTTCATGTAATTTCACTCGCCAGGTGGACTTAAATTACCCGCCGTCATGGAGCACCATCGTTTTACCGTAGAATTCCTTTGAGATTGTACCGACTGCGAAAGTAGGGTTTCCGTTTAAATTATTGTAAATCATATTAAAGTTTCTAATTTGTTTTGCAGGAAAAGCTGTTGAGGATTGTCGATAATGTGAGAAGCGCCAGGAATATTGTGATTACTGAAGGAGTGGTGCTAAAAGGCGAACCTGATGTAAGATCAGGGAAGAAATTGGACGCACTTCCTGTTGATCCTACAGCAAGAGATGCCGAAGTTAATTACAGACTCCTGGATGGTGTTGTTAGTTTATTTGAAACTCATGCCCTTGAGGTTAAAATGAATCAAGCTGATAAGGAAGAAGTGCAACGATCCCTTGAAGAAGGTACTCTTTAATTTACTATTTTTATGAAATAATGAAAAAACCTATAATATTTTTTTAAGCATTAATAGCCCAAAATTTTCGTATTATTTCGTTAGCTTACAAAAGTACATTACAATCATAGAAACAATATTAAAATATTGAATTTTCTTTCAGGCCGTGGAAAGAAGAAGGGTGGCAGCGGACTTGGAAGCATTATTGGTTTAATAGGAGCCAAAGTTCTTCTTGGAAAACTTTTCATTGTGAAACTGATCGCCCTCAAGGCTTTGGCCACCGCGAAGATCGCTTTAGTCCTAGCAGTTGTCCTTTTCGTAGCTTGGTGTTTCAAAGGGGAGCATACAAAAACCACTTATGAAGTCGTACCCCATGCTCACCACCATGAGTCCCATCACCCTGTCCATGTTGAACATCTTTCCCACGACGCCGGTCATGGACATGGTTTCTCCGGATACGGTTCCGACTGGAACAAAAACATCGATGATGCCCAAAACTTGGCTTACAGCGCATACTCACCACACTAGAGAATTAAGCCAAATTAATGTTGGTTGTAACCAACTAGTAACCAATGTACAAAGATTATGTTATTTATTTATTTAAATTATTATTATTAACTTATTGCTCAATAAAATATTACTCTTATATGTGCTGTTTCTTTCTAAACCAATGAAACCAAAATTAACATAATGATTCCATGACATTAGAACATATAGATTAGTTTCTCCGTGAGAAAGCATTTTAGCTATTTAGTTACTATATCCGATTATTTTACTATCAAGAAAAGCTATAGAATAACCTACTAATTCATTAAGATAATTATCAAAGGCCTGTTTGAAATCGGGACACAACGGAATGGCCGTTGGTTAGAAAATGGTCAATCTGTAGGCTGTAAAATGATAAACAAGATTTTACTTTTAAGCGAGAGTAGAAGCAATTTATAACGTCCGGTATTTTATTAAATTGATCGACTCTGAATACATATCAATCATTTAACATGTGTCATTGGACAATGAACGTCGCGTTCTAGAGAAAAGTGAAAATCAAAACTATTAAAATGTTAACCGTTTCATTTTTAATAGCGGTATTTAAAAATGTGTGTATTCATATTTCTTGAGTTATTTATTTACAAGTATTGAAATAGATTGTATTTCATTCGTGGAGAAAATAAAAATTTGTCTTATTTAACATGATTAAATTAAATCTCGAAAATTGGTTTTGTGTAATCTAGACAATTCCCAAATTCTACCACTATGAGGAAAAAAATCAACTGCCTACTATTTTCCCCATATAGAAGAGTAAGCAGAGGCAACATAGTAATAAGACGCTGCGTTTTCTATTTCTTGCACAATTTTCGAAATATTACGTGTTCAGTGGTGAAATATAACACTCTGCGCACAAAAGCGAAAAAATAAAACTTGCCCTGAGTAGCAATCGAACCTATCACCGTCTCCTTTAAGTTTTACGCTTTACGGCTATGCCACGACGGACTCTACAAGATAAACAAGCTCTACTATAATCTTCTAATAACAAATATTATATAGATTCTTGACAAAGTTTCACTCAAATACATAATGACCTTAAACCCTACTATTTCCGATAGCTAATATTATAAGATTCGAACACTCTCTCTTCATTTTATTTATGTATGTTCCACATTTTTTATTAGTCGATTATTAGGCAGTTAGTGAAATCTACATGCCATGCGGATAACTTAGTTTACAACTTGTTTTTAAGATGAGACGGGCGTAGGAGTTTGCATCGGACAAACATCTTGGTTAGCCTTTTGGTCTAGTATAATTACTACGTAGCCCGTAATGTGGCTTTGATGGCTTAGCATGTCGTGGATTCGATTACCATCTAGGAAATTATCATCTATTTCTGAGTATATAATTGTTTTGTGTATTATCATCATCATCATATCAGACTTTTGATGCCTTTTGTGTATTATACGTAAAAAAAAATGTAAAAATGTAAGTTCTCTGGTTCCCTCTGCCATCATTTTTTTTTTCGTGTCACTACACTGTCTAACTTCACAAATATTTGGATATAATAAAAAACTGGTCCCATCTTCTCCAAATGCAAGGGCAAACTGGTTTAGAGCATAAAAATCTTTACTTTCTACCATTTCACGTTGTTTTATCTAATGTCATGTATATTGTATAGCGAGGTAATGTGTGATGAGCCTTGACATTGGATTGTATGGCACTAGAACAATGATAATTTAAAGTGTTTCAAATAGGCAGAGAAAGAAGCATGCGGCGTTGAGTTTTGCCAACACGCAATGCCTCCAGAATTCAGTAGAAAATGGAGAACGGAGTGTCTTAACACTAGGTTCCTTCTATCTACCCGGCTGTGTGCGGGATTTCTTCGGGATACAGACGGCGTGAAGCTTAAAAATAAGAAATATGCCAACATCCTGAACATCCTATAAATATTTCAATATATGCAAATGCGTCATTGTTCCAAAAAATATATGGCAAATTTCCTTTAAAATTTTCTTGATATATATTAAATTTCCTATAAAAAGAAGACTAAAAGAAGAAGATCAAATATAAACCTACCTGGAATTCTTCATATTTAGCATTTTTTGCCCACTATCAATTACTTGTATATTTATTAGTAATGGAAAAGAAAATACTAAATTTCTTACTAACGAAGAATCGTTTAAAAGATAAGACGTTATATTAATGTTGATCTTAAATTGAGACGACATCTGAGGTCGCAGCTTCCGCTATAACAGATGTTTTGGGTCGAAGTATTAAGTAAACAAATACGACTTGCTATTATTTACTCCTACTTCCTGTTAGTAAATGAAAACAGCTTCGTGCTTAATCAAAGGAAATCTAATTTTATTACACTCTGTTCTTCACTTTCTGCCGAGAGTGGAGAAATTTTTCAAACCATTAACCCGACTGTGATTGAAACCACAACGCATGCACTTAAACTCCCTTGTACCCTTATAGCTTCACATTAAAACATAATCAGTTGTTTTTCTTTCTTTTTCCTTTACGCAATGTAACCCGCTCAAAGCAGTGTAGGCAGAAGGAACCTGACAACCTTCAGATAACTACTCCGTCCCCTTAAAACAATTCCGTTCCCAATGTTCCGTAAAATTTTCGATAACTCTTCGAATAAAATGAAAATATTTAATTTCCCTAAGTGGGAATGAAACTCACAACCATCACGTTAACAGTCGCTTGTACCACCGCTACGATGTCCACAAACAAGAACAATATAATACTATTTATAAGTACAAAAACACTAGTATAAAACATTATGGCTTTAGTTTTATTACTATGCCTCCAAAGAGTTTTACAAGGTATATAATATAAAGAAAATAAGAATGATTAATAAATTAATGACGAAAAAAAGAATAGTATAAAATAAAGTGCCTGTGATATTTAAATAGTAAATTCTGCAATATAAAAGTATGCGGTGACAGTAAGTAAGTAAAAGCCTTTCTACAGCCTTCGTGTGGTTTTGCTCGTATATTTTGTAAGGCACCAAAATAAGGCCGTTGTGGCGCAGCGGTACAAGCGTGCGACTGTAAGCGCAACGGATGTGAGTTGGATGTCAAATCGACGTTACAAAATATTTAATATTTTATATCCTCGCTCTCGTAACGAGGTAAACCGCTGAATTAACCGCCACACAATACGCAATGCCTCAAGAAGTTTGCTAAGTGGGTAAGAGTGGTAATGTGAACGGAGTGTCTTAGCACTAGGTTTTAGGATCCCTGTGCCTACCTTATTATGTACAAGACAAAGCGTGAAGCTAAGAAAAAAAATATTCCGTAGTGGGACAGCGTCTGACTTTAAATACACTTATGAGTTCAATTTCTACCCTGTAGTTTCATTTATTTTACTTGATATATGTTTGTTTGTGGCCATTCGTGGCGCAGGGGCACAAAATCGACTGGTTGAGGGTTCGATCCCCACTCGAGGAAAGGAAATATTTATTTAAATTTATTTATTACATTTCTTCGCGGCATTGAGTTCTGCCACTCAACAAACAATGCCTCTAGAATTCGGCGGAATGTAGGGAATGGAGTGTCTTAACACGAGGTTTCATCTGCCTACCATGCTGTATGCGAGATAAAACGTGAAGCTGATTTGATTTGAATTTTTTTTGTTATATATTTATTTATTTCCTTGCTCTGAAGACTAAGTAGCAGAGTGGCAGAACTCAACGCCGCGCTTTGCCTCGACACCAGAGGGAACAAATGGAAATATAAACGTAAATAAATATTTCACTTCCTCGAGTGGGGATCAAACCCCCAACCGTCGCGTTACAGTCACACCCTTGTGCTGCTCCGCCACGACGGCCTCAGTATTCAGTTATCCTTTACATATAGTGAACACCACCGGAAAGAGGCTGTGATTTTCCATGTGGCATATATATACCAAACTGCATAATAATCATAAAATATTGCGTATTTTTAATAACTAACATTTTTTTATATTATTTTAGGTTTAAAGCGAACTGCATAATCATGTTGATTAATTCTGAAAAGTATTTTTTAAGTCAAATATTTTATAGCTAAATTAAAATTTAATGTATTTTTTTTTAATATGGGAGTGTGGGCATTTGGGTTAAAAAAATAAAATTTCAATTTATATTTGCGTTTTTATTTATTCTATGACTATTAAATTATATGCAAACACATACACTCATATAAATAAGTCACTTGCGATTCGTGATACACGATACAATACAAAATAAGAGAGTAAAAATAAAAATGAACTAATAATAAAACAAAAAAAGAGATCATAAAAGGTAACGAGATTACATAAATATTTTTTTAAATAACAATAAATAAATAATAATAAAAATACAAAAATATACATAAGCAATAAAAAATATTTATAAAAATATAAACAAAATAATTAATTAATTATAGCTATAAAAGATACACATACACAATAATAAGTAAAATTAAGTAGTAAAATGTTTAATAAATATATTTTATATAAAATTGAAAGAATGAAAAAAAATAAGTTCAATATCACATACTAATACATAAATTAATGAAATATTATTCAATATTCGTATACATAATGATATATTATAAAAATAACAAAAAATCCTTTTCAGTCAAATTAAAGAAAAGAGAACAACAAATAAAATAAATAAAATGACCGAAAAGAAACGTCGTATCAAAATCGTATCACACATTCACACAAATAAATTAATCATTCAAAAATAAATTAATATTTAACCTTTTATGAATAAATAACTCAATTACTGTTGAGTATAAGCTGAATAAGCTAAATTATTCGCTTCGTTCCTAGAACGGGACCATCCACCTTCCCAGCCAGGGCTTGGATGTACATGTTCTTCATGAGATACCCATCCGTGATCTTCTTGGGCGTTCTTCTTGGCGAGAAGTGCCTTAATTATGGCTATAACCTTGGCAATAAATGCAATTTTAGCTAAAATGGCTATTTTGAAGACAGAAACGGCGATGATTAAGAGGGAAATGACGACCAGTGCGACAGCTTTGGCTTTTGCTAAGATAGCCAGAGGAATGAGCATCTTCAGTTTCTTCTTGAGCTGCTTCTTCTTTTTGCCGCGACTTTCGTCAACTATAATGAAATTAATATTATGAAGAAATTAATGCTAAAACTGGTAATATCCTATAATATATTCTTATAATTATTGCCAATTGCATATGTTACTGAATGTTACCTTATTTTCTTCATTTAGATACAAATTTAGTAATAATTAAAGCTTGTTGGTGTACCATATAAAATGAAGAAAAAATATATTATGTATGTATGAGAATAAAATGATAATTAGTGGGAACTCGTTGAGAAAAAAATATGGGAGAGATTTTTAAAATTCGAAACCAGTATTTTTGACATACTTTACAACCTTTCCACGTCGCATTTCACTCTTATTAACTTACTATAAAAATACTTGAATAGATTACAAATTTACTCTTTTATATATATGAAGATTCTTAGTTAAATGTTATTTTTTTAGGTTCAAATCCCACATAAGGGAATGCTTATATTTAAAATAAGTATATTATGAACATATATCTACATTGATCAGTATCAATTCACAACTTAAGAATATCTAAATATGCAGAAAACGGAGAAATTTGAATTTAAATTCACTAGACACTCTTTTAAAGGCGGGAAATGGACAAATCTGTCTAATGTTTATTATTATTATTATTATATTTTTGAATTATTTGCAGAAATTTCTTTATTATCATCAGACAACTATAAGCTGTCGTAAAACTTTAAATTATGAGGTAAACGGAGTTACGGTAAATATGTCTCGAATGGAAACAGGTTTTTTGACTTTCTCATTGATATTTTGATGTAGCTCCTTAAAAGTTGTAAATAATTTATTAAATTCATCAAAAAGTTTTAAAAAATAATAATCATAAGAATGACTATTTTGATAGTTTACCGATTTTTTTAAATTATATTTCTTGATAATAATATTTATTTTAAGATTATAAACTAGTTATTTAATAATATTATTTTATACTATAACTTACCATCGCCAATAGCTCTAGAACTTTCTTCTTCTTCTTCTTCTCCGCCATTGAAGCTCAGTTCCAAGTCGCTCTTCTGCAGCAGATCACCGGTACTTTCCCACAATCTCTCAGTTAACTGCTTATTTCTAAGTTCTGGTTCAGTAGAAAGAGGTTCGTAGCTCCTGCTTTCTTTTGGTACATTGTTGTATAGAGTGACCCCTTCGATGATGTTCAGCTTGCGAACAGTTCCTAATCTTTCAGCAGCTTTGAGTGCGTGTTCCTGAGAAAATAGAATTTTAATTAAATTATTTTTTGATATAATATGTAGCATGACAAATTGTTTTAAGATATAATTTTGAGAATATAATATTTTTTTCGAGTAAACAAAATGCCTTCAAATATTATCAATATTAAGTAGATTTCAAGAGATTATTATAAATCATAAATAAATAAATAATATAGAATTTAATACATTTTACTACATTTTATGATCTAATTTCTTAGACGAAGAACACAAATTAATTATATTTTGAATCAATAAAATGACAATTTGACTATAGCATTATTTAACACTCTTTAAGTATTATTTTCTCTAAAAGATACTACTATAATTTTATAATCACTGACAATATCACACTTATATCACATCAATATCATCGTCCACAACGTAAAATCCATGTTATAACACTCTATTTACCTTTAAGCACAAACTCAAATCACTATTCATGCAATTCACAAAATTTCCGACCACCAATTTCATCACTGAATCTTCTTGGGCCACAGGACTGCTGCAGGCCACGGCCACTGCACTCAGAAATATAACGAGGGACCTCATATCTTTTTTTTGGACCACGTACTCAAGCGAAACGAATTCGACTGTGTTGACCGCTTGATTGGTAACAGTGTTTTATCTAAATTGCCCCACTCTTATGTTTCCGCGTATTAACATTTTAAAGTAATCGATGCCTTTTAGAGTCACAGAAGATATTATGCCATAGTGGATGACATAGTTATCCGTTTCATTAATATTAATTTTATAGGATACTCGTAGCGCACGAGTCGTCTTCGTGTTGGTTTTATGCCGATAGTAGCCAATCAATAAAATAATGCTATACAATATTATTCTTTTATATTATATTCTCATGTGAATTATTATTATTTTTTTCTTGTGGTTTTTTATAATATTTAAGTGCAAGATTGGTCTTTGATTCTAAAGTTCATTTTATTAATAACTAACATAAATTATGCTTATCAGCATTTTTTAATATTACTAAACTAGATATTTATCAATATGGACTATTTATTTAAAAGAGAAAATAAAAGAAAATAGATACTATTCAATAATTTATTTGTCATAAATTAAATAAATTAGACTGAGGTACTCTTATGGCAACACAAACACACAAAAATAAATATTTCACACACACATTCATACTAAAGTAAGTCTAACATCAGTGAGCTATTTGACCGGAGTAGGCCAGGCTTTGTGCGTCGTTGACTTTTCTGCTCCAACCCTGAGCTGGTTCGTAAGAGTATCCAGGGTGTTCCTCCGCGTGATGGGGAGAATAGCTGATTGTAGCTCCAGAGGATCCTGAACTATTTTTGGATAGAAGCCGCCTGATTAGGCCAAAGGCATTAATGGCAAAGGCAATCTTGCCAAGGAACACAGCCTTGATGGCTGCGAATGCGATGATACCAAGGAAAAGAGGAACTAGAGCAGCAAGCTTGAGCTTTAAGAGCAGGAGAAGGGGAAGGATCTTCTTGATCTTCTTCTTCTTTTTGCCACGACCTAAAATGAGACGAATTTTAGTTAAGATAATTTCTAATTAAAGGATATAAATAGTTATTTAAAAATTAGTCAGGTTTTACTAAAATAAATTAATTGATAAATAATGTACTGTTTTCATTTTTCACAAAGCCTTTCGAAAACATCATTTGTATTTAAATTGCCTCGTTTAAAGGGCACGCACTTAAAGTGTTGATTTACATCCATTAGGAAGCGGGGGAAAGTCTGCATAGTAAATAAGCGAATTTCTAAATATAGACAATGACTTCAAATATTTACTTTAGTAGATTGAAAGCATAGAAACTACTGTTTGTAATTTACCTTCTTCATCATCTAAGGCCCTAGATTCATTCGAGTCTTCAGACAAGCGTAATTGTAGTACATGGTTGTCTAGAAAGTCTCCCACATTGCTGGCTATCCTTTCTTCAATTTGAGATTCTCTGGTCTTTGGGTCCTCAGACAATTGCTCGTAACTGCGAGATGAACGGGCTGATCCAGTATTGACAAGGCTCATGCCCTCGAAGATACTGATATCTTTGGCGAATGCCAATCTATCGGTGTACTTTAAAGCTTTTTCCTAAAAAATATTATGAAATATTTAATTTAAGAAAAAAATTGTAATATAAAAAACTAAACATTTATAGAACACCCTATCTTCAAAATATAGCATGTAATTTTATAACGCGTATATATCGATTATTCATTTAAAACCACTTAATTACTTGTTTATGAAAGTACTCCGTTAAGAACGAGTCTGAAAATGTTATAAATGCTCTGCTATACGTATGATATAATTTACGTGAATATATTTTTTGTTTAATTTATTACTATCTCACTGGTTTCAATAAATTTTTGGAAAATAAAAATATTCGACTTTTTTCACGTTAATTAACAGCTATAAGACGGATTCTCGGATAGACATCCGCTATAGATTATATATCCGCTCCAAGGTTTACGCTTGGAAATTTCGCGTTTTCATATTTGGCTTATTAGAGCATCACAACACTATCACAAAACCACTATTCACCTTCAAACATAGTGACGTATCCTTATCAATGCACTCCGACACTGCACCCACTAAATTCTCTTCCAAGCCACGATCCACTGGATTACAATGAACGGCCGCCAAAACGGCAAGTAAACCAAGGTATTTCCACATTTTTACAAACTTTGCTATGACCAGCTGTGGTACTTCAACCGATGCTTGGTTCGTTATGATATCTTTCCAAAAATGTGATGGAATTTATCCTTTGGACCCCCACTACAAAATTGTCAATGTGACGTAAAAAATGTATGAATCGTTTGACGACATACGCTAAATGATGGCATCGTAAGCGTCTTACACAGGGATAAGTGGATAAATAAATATTGGTTGTTAGAAAGCGAAGTTTGTTCGCAACCATGTGTCCACGCACTCTTACGTTGGTGCAAATGAAATGAAAGAAAGAGTGTGATTATTTGAATTTTCATATATACATACTAAACAACATAAAGAGGCCAGTGGTGGCGCAGGGCAGAAGCGGGCAACTGTAAACGCGACAGGTTGTGGGTTTGATGCACACTGGAATGCATGCAGTGTCAATGCAATGTCTCCAGAATGCAATGTCTCCAGAATTAGGCGGATAGTGGAAGTGAAGTGTCTTAATGGGAACGGAGTATCGTAACAGTAGGTTCCCAGGTCTCCTCTGCCTACCCTACCATGTATGGCTTAAATAAAATAAACACCATAAATGATTTTCATGCGATACTGCTTCGTACCCGCTACACTTGAGATACTTAAATAGCTTGCATAACGTACTTTGCGTACACAACTTTGGGCCACTTTTATGAAATGAATGTCTTATCTACATCATGCGACTTTGACATCTACCTTACTGCTATATGGTATATTTTACCATAAAAAACGATTTAAAATATCTATTTTTTAAATAATTTGAAATTTTAAGAAAAATGACTAGGTATTTTTATTAAAATAGATTAAAAAGTGAAATTTTATTGTTCACTCTTGCATGATGCCTGTCTTATTTGATATGTAGCTATTTTTTTAATTCCACGGTTTGAGGTCACGCTTGTCTATGACAAAACCGGTAAGGACAGTGGTAAAATGAAAACTTTCTGTCGCTCTGACATCAGCCATTTCTTTGTAATATTCTGTGGAAAATGTGGGCAGCTTTTTAATAAAATATTTTAATAAAATTTTCGGATCCTATATGGTATTCAATTAAAATATATTTAATTTCATTAGCTTTTCAATTAAATTTAACTTTAATCGGTAATACGATATTATAATCAATATTTACTGAATATTAATATTTATGAATAAATAATTATCATACTATAACATATTAGAAATTAGGTAAGTAATATAGGTTCCGCAGCAATATCACACGTTGGACGAAAAAAACATAACGTGATTTATCGTTAATTTTTTAAAAAGTAAATTTTATTAAAGTACATTAATGAATATTTAAAACATAAAATTTAATTAAAATATAAAAATTAATTAATTATGTAGATCATAGTCAAAAATAAAACTTTCAACTTAAATAATGTGTATATTATTATTATAATAATGAAACTAATTACGCACATACATACATATATTACCATACAAAAGGGTATATTAATAGAATAAATTTCTATTTATTTAAATCATTTTTGATATTTTGCGAATTAAGTGGAGAATGCCACGGTAAGAGTTCCAGATCAGATTACACCAGTTAAATAAAAATATTTTTTTCCTCAAATTGCAATCAAACCCACTACCATCGCCTTCACAGTCGCATCTTTACTAGTCTAGTAAATAATAACGGAAGTAGTAGGAGAAAGTTACAAGAATTCTTTAAAAATTAATAATTAATAAATATATCATTTTTTTATTACACTCCAATTAAATTAGGCCTTCGCCGTTTCATAATTTAGAAAAAAAAATCTAATCATGATGTCGTTATATAAAAAGGCATATAATTTAGAAAACATTCATATATTTTATAGAGCTAATGATCGATCTTACTTCCGAATCATATTAATTTTTGTTAATTTGTGAGGCGAAAGTGGTATTGCGGGATTTAGAACTCGTCGCGTAATTTTACTTGGTGCTTTTAATCTTATTACAAAATGTGAAATAAAAAGAAAATCTTTTTATACAAAGTTATCTACTACTGTACTAAAATAAAAAAATACTAAAATTATTTTAATAAAAATTTAATATGTTCCTATGAAACAAAACTAAGGAAGCACTTGTCTAATTTTAAATATCCCTTTTATATAGCAGGGTAACCTTTTCTTTCTATTTCTCGCCCAAATTTTCAAAATTTAAACAAAAATAATTAATTATTCCGAATGGGAATGGAACCCACAAGTGTCGCTTTTACACTCAGACCCTGCACTGCTGTACTACGATGGCCAAGTATAGTTTAAATTTCTTTAGAATAACACAATATATCAATTTACAACATTTATTGTTAAAATATAAAAATACGCACAACGTCTAGACTCGGTCTAGACTAAACGGTTCACTGGTATTATGTATATAGTTTTTTTTTGCTTCACGCTTTATCCCGCACATACTAGGAAAATGGAACCTAGTGCTAAAACACTCCGTTCTCCGTTGAGTGGGGGAGCACAACACATACTTTTTATTTATCTTTTTAAATTAAACCTGGCCTCAATGTATAATAGTAATTAAATTATAAAAATAATTCATACAAATCTTTTCTATATAACAGAAAAACAAATTATATTTCTTGAAATTACACATTTACCTTAAAGCACGATGAAAGAATTCAATATTTTATATGAAAAAAATACGCCCTCATGAACATGTATGTAACTTTCACTCTTGATTGCGTTGAGATCAGATGACATTAAAAATGTAAAAAAAAGTTTTCCAATATTTCGAAAAAAAGTTTCCCACTACTTAAATTTGTAAAGATATATATTTTTACTTATTGTGTTGGCGTTCTTGATTATTTTTATTATTATAAACGTATCATATGTAAGCCTCTTCTGTTACTGGCAGACGGCAAGTGGACTTAAGGAGTTTAAATTTGGAATGCCGGCAGGTTAAGTTTATTTGCTAGGAATTTTAAGAAATTTCCCCTAGTAAGGAAATGAGAGAATTTGATGAGATTTCCTGAGTCCTGTTAGCCAGGATGGGATAGGCTATATTAATTAAATGTTCAACTTTTCGATACATGTATCATACACAACGATGATTGAAGCCAGTAGTGGTGCAGGTGCAAAAACGTGCAATTTTGAACGCGACAGGTTGAGTTCGATTCCCATTTGAGAAAATTAAATATTTAAGTTTTTTGACTATTGGTCCCCAGGTTCCCTCTGCCTACCCTGATAAAGCATGAAGCTAAAAATATCAAGCAACTACAAATCTTAGTAATTCTCATATAACCATAGGGGCCACAGATAAATTATAGTATAGAATAATAATATAATATACATAGTGTTATTTTAAATCAACTAAACTAAAAATCATACAAATAATAACAAAATCAAATAGATATTTAGTTCATCAGTCAAGTTCATAGAGCGGCATAAATATTATAAAACTATTAAGTAATATAACAAGTGTACTGCAAGCGTACGCCCGCCGTGAAAGTACGCCGCGCCGGCTGCCAACAGTTTTTGGAAATTATATAATATGGACCGTACGTTTACAGAATGTGGAAATAATATTTCAAAATGCATGTACTTACTCGTATGTATGAATATATGATTCGGAAAGTTGGTAAAAGTATTTTAATTATCGCTATTTCGGTATTTTTGGTTATGTAAATTTTTTGCTTTTTCAGTGTTATAATTTTTTTTTCATTGCTATTATATAGAAAAAAATGTATTTCGCAGACATTATGTCTATGTAGTCTATTATTATTAATATCAATATAAAAAAAAATCAAGTAATTTATTTATAAACAAATGGTAAAAACATTTGAAATTGAAATTCACAACCAAAAAAGCTTTACTTAATAGCCTAAGTCTTATTTCAGCATTAAGATGGGAAGCTGTTTTAATCTTATAAATCCACAACATAATTTTTTCAGCACTCTTTTCTATATCAGAGTAGGCATAAAAAACTTAGTCTTACCGTTCATCATCTATAATCCAATTCGAGACATTGCGTATGGAGTGGTGAAACTTAACGCTGCATTTTACCTTAATGGAGCGGAACAATCCAAAAAATTTTTTTGAATGTGGATCGAACCTACAACATGTAATTCTGCAGTGAGATACAATCCCACTGCGTCACTATGGCTTACAATTTTTCTTAATTAGTTTCTTTTTTCTTTATTAAAAACTTAATTAAACACGTTAAAAATTATTTTCTAACCAAATATGTACACATATAAAAAAGAAACTCTGTTAGACTTTAGGACGGTCTTCTAATTGATTTATGACTGACTGTGCCAACATCAGAAGGAAGTCGGTGTTCTTTTGAAAATTATATTTAGAAAATCATTAGAAAAGAGGGTCATTGGGTTCGTCTACCTTCGCTTTCTATTTAAAGGGATTCTTGAGAGTTATTTCTCACGTGCCTTTAGCTACGTGTTATATGACATGTAGGAAACGAATATTTATTTATCTATAAGAATTTAAATACATTATTGTGCCAATAGATATGTAGTTTTGGGTTTGATTTTCACTCGAGGAAACTATTTCAAAACCTCCTTCTGGTTAGAAAACGAAAATTGGGCGAAAGCTTCCCTGCTATATATATGGTATGCAGTTAAATCTAATGTATGCTCCTTAAACTAGCTTTGGACCTAAACATAATTATCTCTAAGTTATTAATTCCTATAGTCGTATTTGTATTGCCTTTTTGAGGTAACATTATTTAAATAACTATTACAATTATAAAAAAACAGTTTTTAACTTCACACTGTGTGTCGCATATAGCAGGATAGGCAAAAGGAACATGGGAACCTAAGATACTTCCATTCTCCACTTTCCGCAGAATTCTGGAAGCATAGCGCGGTGAGTAGCGGAACTCAACGAAGCTTTTTGCCTTGTTGAAAGAGCTAGCTATTGAAAATATTAACTATTACATTTATTCGAGTGGGTTACGAACCTGTCACGTTTAAGGCGCACGCTTGTGCTTCTATATAACTTCACATACTATATTATATTTTTTTGTAGTTTTTTGTCGACCGTACCGTAAATATATTCAAAGTCGCGCCTACCACGTAACTTTTGTGGCATTCCATTGAGAGGAAAGTGGGATGAGTCACAAGCACTTGGCGATATCTGACCTTGAAGACAACGGGACTTCGCGTCGGCTCACACGAAACGGCTTGTAGGTTTAGATTATTAGATACTTTGAAATTAAAATATATTATATTAATTGTGTTATTAATAATGACGAGCGGAGTGTCTTGATACTAGGTTCCCTTTTGCCTACCCTGCTGTATGCAGGATTTTGTTTTTTTTTATTAATTGTGACTGTAGCTAACAATAAATTAATATTAACACGGTAGGAGTCTTTTTTTATAACGTGGTGATAATGTATATCTAATTTATTACATAGAGGTTCAAGTACAGGTTTAGAGTTTTATTACTGGCTTACATATCGTAACGATAAAATTTCTACAAGAAACTATTTTATATTAAAATTCATAATATTAGTCATTATTTAAAAAAAACATTAAATATCCAGTGGCAATACGACAGCGTCTACGAAAATGCGATAGTTATTGGTTCGATTCCAGCTCAGAAGAATCATTCAATAAATTATTTTCCTTTTGCTGTTCTGAACAAACCGCCGAGTTGAGTTCTGCTACTTAAAATTGGAAAAAAAAGATTAGTGTCTTTCCTTTGCCTACTCTACGTGAAAAAGCTTGAAACTGTAAAAAAATAAATATAATATATTTTGGAGCATCGTATATTATAAATACATTTATAATTTAATTTAAAAATCGCCTAATGTATAACACTGTAAACCGCCATGGGTGCGGCTTTGGGAACTTTCGCGTATATTTAGCGGTACCTTAGTACTGTAGACCACTCACAGTTACAAAATATATACACGCTATTATAACCTCTATTTGTTAGATATTAGTACTATTTTAGCCTCGATTGTAAAGTTAGTAATAGTTATAAAAATATGAATATGCTAATTTAAACTTTACTTGTTAATGTCTTACAGATTATATTAGATTGTCAATTAAATAAGCTTTTTCAATTACGCACTAGAATTTTTACAATTATTGTAACTTAGACTTTAATAGCGTGTATTAGAATTGAAATTTGCGTGTAAAAAGATTTGTCTTAGGTTCCTTTAAAATAGTTAGGTATGCCACAATCGGATACGGAAATACTTAGCGGATATTACGATAGATGATACATTGGCTTTCTTATTACATGATATCGTTGCGTCTAACGTGTCGGTTTACATCGTTAACTGGATTTGCACGTGGTATGGAGTATTGCAGTATTATAGCACGATTGGTTGGTCTGGCCTATAGTTGATGGTCGTAGGTTCGATTACCAATCGATAATAGGATGGAGATATATGTATATTCTTTTTAATTTAAAATCTGATGGCTCCTCAGACATTTCCCTACAGCTTTTTCCATGTTATATACTTTAATTACATAAGAGTAATAAATTTTACATTTTAAAATATAAATTGTTGTAAAATATATTTAAAAATATTTAAAAACTTGGATTTACATACACTAGTGATACTAAAGTGGGTTGTAAAATAAATGTATATTTTAAACCAAAGTATAAAGTTTTCATAGAAAGAGTAAAACTATTTTTCTTATAATCTTTTTGGAAAATATATAATCTAGAATAGATAAACTAAATAAAGTTGAAATTCGTTACTATAATTTGTATTTATGATGCTTACGTGAATGATTTCTGATATATAATATGTACCTGCTACGCAAGTTCGTTAACTATTCAAATCCTATATATACCTAATAACGTCTTGAAAATTGGGTGGTAATTAGTCAGTCAGTGGGGAATAGAGTGTGTTGACACTAGATTTACGCTGCCTACCCTGATATATGCGGGATACATTACGAAAATATAAAAAAAAATAGAGTTAAGAAAATTGTCAATCGAATTCATTCATTTTTATATTTCACCTTAAAGCTATAAACAACAAATTTTCAATCAAAACTAGACAAAAATCACGTATTACTAGCAATATCTGTCTATCTCTAAACCTATTTCCTACCTTTCACTAGAGGAAATACTTTAGTATGTACATACTGTAATATCTCAACGAGACGTCGACGGCAGTAAAAAGCTCGTAAAGACTCTACCAGTATATTAACATCAATGTATTTGAATGGGCTTCGTGTGAAACAGGTGGGTTTCTGTGTTAAATACTTTCCTGAGGTTTGCACAGGTCTTACTATTCTAGTTGTTCATTGTCAATCTATTTTAATGTGAAATATATGTGCATACGATATGTATTATATAATTCATTGGTTTTTGATAGAAACTCTTTTTAGAACATTATTTAGATTAAAGCTAACTTTAACAACAAAAAACACATTTTTAATGATATTAAAACACATCTACTATCTTCACATTCTAAGTAAATTACTTTCACGATTTTTTAATTAAGAAATTGTATATAATTTTCACTCAACCTACGTACAAAGTAGTGCGGTATTCATTAATTTTACACGTTTTAAAACTAATTAAAAACTATCTAATTTTATGGGCAATCGATATGCAAATATTCTAACCACTTCTGTCCCCAATATGATCTATCGAGATACTGTATTTTTATACATAATCTTTACTTTTTACATCCTATCATACAAAATCGATTTTCAATTTTAATTCGGTTTTCACTAATAAACTCAGTAATTTAAGAGGAAGACTTGTATGTATATTATGTAAAAGAACAGCCAAAATAAAAGTAAATTTTTATACGTTAACTCGCTAAAATGAGAAATAACTACTTAAATGGTATATCTATAAGCATGTAGTCCACACAAGCGAAGACGCGAGCGGAACTCTACTGTTGTATAAGATACCAATTTCTTTTTAAATCGAAAGTTTTCTTGCTTATTGAATACATATGGGATTTTGATCGTAATTACTCAAAATTAAAGTTGAAAATTCTATAACACAATATTAATTGAGATTCGTTGAAAAAAATTGTCGAAATCAAGTTTTTTTTAACAGATTTTAAGAAATTATATTTAAAATATTCTTTTTGGGCTCATGATTATATAAATGACAGCTTGTTTTTTTTTATAGAATTAAATATTTTGATATAGCCAAATTTCATATTCATTCTTAATTACATTGCAGCTTTTACAAACCATTTAGTGTAAATTCATGAGTTCAAATCTGGCAACGAGGTTAGTATTTTAAATAAAGGTATTTTTACTACCAGCTGACTAAAAACGATTGTGGAATAGAACAACAAAAAGAGAAAGATCATTCATTATATAACACTGCATATTTTAGAAATTCTTCTAACTAACGTGAAATTTTAAAGTATAATAAACACAAAGTAAACGTTAGTTTATACGAATATGAAGAGGTTAATTACTTTAGTACTCTTTAAGAAATTTAATTAGGTAAAAGAGTGACATCACTTTCTCTAACACGTGATGCTCGAGTATTTCACATACATTTCTTGATGTATTGTCTTGTTTTGACCTACATTTTTTAGTGGTTATGACAATAGAGATATTAGGACCCCGTTAGCAAGCGGTTCCCAGAAGAATAAAATATTAAAAGAACTCGCTATATATTAATTAGAATTACTGGGAGTGAGAAGCATTAATTAAATCTACAGTTTTTTTTATATACAGTCGTAGTAGCAGTAAAAGAAAAAATAACAGTGTTTTTGTAAAAAAAGTGTTTTTATTTTACTCAAATGCATCGTATAATAATATTACAGCAACGCAATCTTCGAAAAATAAACAGATTCGATAATAAATATGACTCGTTTTACTCGCACACGCAACTAGATATTAATAAACAATAAAATATATTATAATATACTATAGTACTATATGAAAATATATACTAAAATGAACTAAAAAGATAAACTATCTTTGGAACAAAAATCTTAAAATATTTGGTAAGCATTAATTTCATATATCTATATAAAATACACTACATATGATAAGGCACTTATATAGATTTAAATATTTTACATAAATATGAATATAGCATAACTAAAAAAATATGTATAAAATGGACTATTACATATAAAGATAAATAAATAAATAGCAAATTTAAATAAACATCAAAGTTTCATAAAGAATAAAAAAATAGAATAGAAATAAATAAATAAATAACAAATAAGCATTACGTGAAACAACGGTGGTCAACATTCAATAAATAACCTTACTCGTCAAACTTAATAAGTTAGAATAAATTAATTATTTCTAGACCCTAAGGTTATATTTGCTTGATGTGGGCGGCGTATGCCATGTTTTGCCCATCCTGTGACCGTCCCCAGCCACCGCTGCTCTCCCAGCCATGTTCTTCATGAGCTGGTTCTGACCATCCACCTCCACCGCTCTTGGATTTGGATTCCAAAAGTTTCTTCAAAGCTCCGATAGCGGCAGCAATGAAAGCAACTTTACCAAGGAGGTAAGCCTTGAATACAGCGAAGGCGATGATACCAAGGAACAGGGGAACTAAGGCAGCCAACTTCAATTTGATGAGAGCAAGGATGGGAAGGAGTTTCTTCAGCTTCTTCTTCTTCTTGCCACGGCCTATAAATAATGTTTCGTTTAGATTTATATCCAGTATTTTTCAAAACAAAATTTATATTTTTATATGTAAATTATCGTTACACTTAATATTAATTGATTATTTTCTACACACATTGATAAAAACGATAGTTGATACGACTATATGTGAAAATCAACATATTATTGCAAAAAATATAAGGAAAAATCTCTATATTAGGAAAAATTATAAATATTTAAATAAAGTACCTTCTTCTTCTACTGAATTATCTTCAGTGAAGGACTTGGGCATCCTCAGTTGCAAAGCGTGGCTGTCTAAGAAGTCCACGACATTGTCCATAATTCTTTCTTCAACCTGAAGCTCTCGTGCTTTAGGGTCGTCAAGTAAAGGCTCGTAGCTGCGTGCTGACCTCGGGGAGCCGGTTCTCGCGAAGGTAATGCCATCCATTACGCTAAAGTCCTTCGCGAAGGCCAAGTTTTCAGTAACTTTCATTGCTTTTTCCTGAAATATAGATTGTTGTTATTTTTTGAACCTCAAATATGCACTTTTTTTAGATTCTACATGTATGGTCTATTTATTTTCTTTAACTAAAAGTAAAATTAATTACTCAGGAATTGTGCCAAATTATATTAAAAAAAATAATAATTTGTTTAGTAGTTTTAACAGTCACTATAACAATTATAGTGACTGTTAAAACTAGTTGTAACATAGAATAAAAATCTATAAGAATTTACGCGAATATATTTTAAAAGATTCAATAAAAAAAATATTAACGATTCACCACAATTAGCACAAATTCCTTCACCAAAAACAAAACCCCAAAAAAAATCCCTAACATCAACCAAAAAAAATTTGGAAGAACCATCCCCAAATCCTCCCATCACACATATCACATCACATCACGATCACATCACATCACTGCACCTTTAAACACAGCATCGTATCCGTTTCCACGCAATCTCTCAAGTTCGAGATGAACTTATCCATGACACCGTCTTCCTTCGCCGGCATGGCGGTCGCCGCAGCGAGGAACAGCACGTAGAACGCTTTCATCTTAACTCTCAATGTTCAATTGTCAAAGCTACAGACAGACCGTCAGTTATATTTTGTTGCCCCCCACCATATGTCACGGTGGTGAAGTAATAATGTCTTAATGGATGGATTTCAATATTTGTTGTACCTACTTGTTTAGACATTTTGTTGGTTCTACTAATTTTTTGGGTTTTGTATTGAGGTCGTTTATTTCGGATTTTGAGTGTGTTCGTTAATTTTTTTTTTAAGATTTGTGTGTTAAATGTGATATATCGGTAAATGTTATGAGAATTGGAAATATTGTTTTTTTTTTATAGTATTCAATCGATGTTTGTAAATTGTTTTATTTCAGGTTAATTATCGTTTGTAAGTTATCGTTTTAAGGTCAATATCTCGGTAAACCATGACTGTAATAGTGAATACAATTGTTATATATTATAATAAATTATTTGCTGATAGATTTGTTTTAATCTAATTTAATATTTCTGTGTATATGTGAATGTACTGTGTTTATATAAAATTTAAGAATTATTGGTAAGTTGTTATTGCTTATTAAGAAAAATGTAATATAAAATAGAATATTATTTTGTAAAGGTATATTTTAGTAAATATATTAATGTATCCTACCTCTATAAAACAAGTAATTTCTACAAATAAAATAAAATATTTCATAATAGTGCTAATTGTACAATTGGTTGTAGAAATAGGAATATTAAAATAAACAAATGTATCTTATTTGTTCACATTTTATATTTTTTTAGATATTTTTACGTATTTTCGTAATTCATACAGAAAACCTAATAAATTAAACTTTTCAAAAAACAATACTTTTTGTATAACAGGTTCAAATTTTTTATGAAAAATCTGAATAGCTTTCATAAAGTTGCCATATCATAATTATCATTCACATTTCTAAGAACATCCAGGCCACATTGCTAGTATTACTTAGTCGCCTTTTGTTAAAGACCGAGTGTATGTCAAGTATAATATGAAAGTTTCTTTTAAGATGACTGTCTAGCGGTCACCACGTTTTTTGTGCTCAAAGGTCAGAAGTTCAAGCTTCATTCATGAGTGCTTGTACGAGAAATTTATGCAATTTTCTTTGAAATTAAAAGAAAAAGCAATTATTTTTTTAATTCGTAAGAATATGTTTATTTTTTTAGTTTGAAAGTAGTCTAATGATTATATTAATACTCTTTTGTATTATTTCTAAATCAATTATTCGTTATTTTTAGCTTGTTTCTTTATTCTTTTAGTATGCTTTATTTTATCAATATAATTTCTGGTAGCATCATTAGAGGATAATTTTAAGGCAATTATTTACAATTTACAATTATTGTACCTCAGATATTTTTGTTTTCTGCTTATCAATATTTATGAGAAACATTTAGACTTATATCAATATACGTTTTTTTAATATAATAAAATATGTTTCATTTATATTTTAGTTTATATTGTATTTAATCTGTATAATTATAATTATTCTTCTATTCTTTTATTCAATTATTCTATATCACAGCAATAAAAATAAATTTTCTATTCTCATGCCGTACTCTGAAATAGTTCTCAGGCGTTCATCGTATAATTAAAAAGTGACTATGGAATATTTCGCAAAATTAATTTCTAATTTAATCAACACAAAATTTTACTTCCTACTAATATAAAAAAAATGGTGAAAGTGTAAATGCTCAATAAGTCGAGTGAATTCTTTATAAAAATTTTATGTAATAAAAAGTGTACTAAAAATGTTATGTTATGTTAATATTACTTGAAATTTCTAAAAAGTTGGTAAATAAAATTTGGCTAGAACAATTGACAGGATGACATATCTTTTCTTCATATGTACCTCTTGATATTTTCACTATTAATGCGAGTGATTTTTTTATTAATTACTTAAATCTATTATACTGTTTTATTAATTATTATTAGAACATTAAAAACATGGGCTTTGAAAATTTATCTCATTTCATTTTATATAATTTTTTTATGTTTTTTTAAGCTTCACCCTGTAGCCTGCGCAAAGTAGATAGTAGCTAGAGAGAAACTGGGCACTCAATGTGACAATACTCCGTTTTTCATTTAGATGCTTCCGTTGGCTACTTTCCGCTACAGTCTTGAGGCATTTGCGTTTAATGGTGGAACTCAACGAAGGGCTCTTTACCTCCTTACCAGAGCGAAGAAAAAAAAAATCATTCCCCCAAGTTGCAATCGAACCCAGGACCGTCAAGCTTACAGTCGCACGCTTGTGTTTCTGCGCCACGACGGCCTCAATGTGGTCATCATGAGAATCAATTTTAATATAGGTACCAGTTTGTCTATTTTTATTCTTTCTTTTTGGGTAGTAATATAATGTTCTAGGTACTTTATTTTAAATGACATTACACTTTACGAAACCCAGTGACCAACTCCCAATCTCATTTTTACGTATTTATTTAAATCTATTGTAATAGATAAAACGCTGTCGTCGTCAAATTGTTTACGCGATAGATTGTAAGTTCGATTCTCACTCGAGGAAATTAAATATTTAATATTTTTATTTCTTCACTCTGGTAACGACGCACAGGGCGGATTTGTGTCTTAATGAGAGGAGAGTGCCTTCATCCTAAGTTCTCTTTTAGGCGGAGGAACGCCTGCTATATTCGGGATAGAGCGTAACTAAAAAAAAAAAAAATCTTCAAAATTTCTACGGAAACGAGAATAAATGTGATTCTCCATTGTACATCTCCAAATCCACGGAAACGAAATTGCGAGCGACTACTAGTGCAGAAACCTTATTTAGAAAAAATAAAATAAAATAACAATAACTAATTATATAATTGAACAGTTAAATAACGTATACATTATTTAAAGTATCAATTCAAAACTTTCATACATATCTTTAATATTAATTCGACAAATTTCTAATATTACGGAATTACATTTATGACTTTCCAAAGGCATTAATAATTTGGCAATATAAACTATTTATTTGGTGTTTTGTATGCATGTGTAATTTTGTATGGAGTTATGAGACTATTTGGAGGCGAAGCGTAGTTAGCGAAAGTGTGCTCGTAGTGTACGCTGTACGTTGCCGTATAGTACATGAATCCAAACTGCCCAATTATGTAATTTTTGCCTTCTTGACCATCAGAGGGCAGTGCAGACTTACGAATATTTAGTTTTATTATATTTATATGTATTTCTTTTATAATTATTTGTTTACCTTCACGCTGTATTCCGCATAAGACATTAGATTCCCTCTGCCTAACCTGGTAAACACAGGGAGTGTAGTGTCCAAGCACTTAGTTTTCCAATTTTAGCTCAATTTTTGGGGCTTTGCGTATTGGTTAGCACTTAGAGCTTAGTGCCATGCTTTGGCGTTTTCCCAGAGTTAGAAAATGAATATAATGAAATACGACCCACAACGGTCATGTTTGCAGGTACTCGCAACTGCCTACAGGTTTGTTTATTTGAACTATGAAACATAAAATTAGTTTTATCTTGTCCCTCGTATTTTGAGAAAACTTCTTAGTGCTTCCCTACACTCCCCAAATTTCCCACGTATTCCCAGCTGTGTTGTCTGTCTGTCAGTCGGTAACTGAAGTGTTTTATATATAGAGATATATCAAATACTAAAAATTCAATTTGATTTTTATTATCTAATGATTTATTTATTTTTGAAAAAGATAAATAAGTCGCCAGTATACATTTCACGAGTTGGCTTTAACCAAGCGTAGGTAACTTTTGTTTTCACTTAACATCTCTCTTTGTTCAAACTGATGGCCGTGTAAGCGTTATCTTATTTATAATTATTATATTCTATGTTTATTTATGAAGCTTTTACTTTTTTTATATGTGCATTTTACTTGTGCTGTGCTCGTACCGTGACGTGGCTTTGTCTTACAATTTTAATATTTAATATTATAATATTTTTATTTTTAGAAGCAAATTTACATAGAAAATGTAATGTTAATTATTGTATTAGAATCTTCATAAATAGGACTCTTCATTTACTGACTGACTAACGCTATCGATATCTGGCATGTAGGTACGTAAGGGAGTGGAGAAGATCACTAAAAGAGAGTTTCTCAAAATACAAGGGGTATTTTACAGAAAAGGAAAAAACGGGATATGTTTTTCACGTTACCTCTTAAATACCATATTGCAGAAGTCGACAAGTTTATTATATATTTTTATTTAAATGTTTAGATGTCAATTATTTTCTAAAGAACTTAGATTTTTTTAAAAGAACTTCGATATTAGAGATTATTAAATTTGTAATTATTTGTTTAGTATTTTATCTTCAAACTGTAAATTAAGATTGATTTGTATATAGAAAAGCAAACAGATTTTTAAATAAATTGACAATATAATACAAAATCTAAAAATGGAGAAAGTACCGCCAATTTTCATCTAATACAGTGTCTTTCACACAAAGATTAACCTATAACAATACGTATTGATACTGAGGGATTGATGAAAGCTTTGTTTACAAATACAATGACGACAATTATTCACGGCTTTCTTTGAATATGCTGTTTTTGTATTGTTTATTTTATTTCGTATGTCATAAGGTTTAATTTTTTATTTTTGTTTGGTACTCGAACTTTTGAATTGTGTGACAAAGTTTACATGAGCTTTTTGGAAGTTTCAAATATTATTTTTTTTCAGAGGGTACCTGAGAATCTAGTGTTAAGATATTCCGTTCTCTCCACTTTTGAGTTTTTGAGGGACTGAGTGTCACTTGGCAAAATCAATAGATTTTACATATTTAGTGGGGGAACTAAACACCAAGCCTTGTCTGGTTATTAGAGAATGGAAATGAAATTAGTTCATTCTTCGTTCCTGAGAATTGTTCCCACAATCTGTGCAGCTGTGGCACATCTGCAAATGTTATTGATTTTTCATTTTTCGAAACACTACACGGAGAAAATGAGAATAATAGATAACTCATTCCCCGAGTAGGAATTGAACCCACAACCGTCTCGTTTAAGGTCCTTCCATGATGGCCCAATTTAATTGTATAACGCAATCTCTTACACATATCTAAGTCAAAACACAGCTTGCATATATCGATACTTGTTAAATAATGTCGCTCTTTCGGTGAGAGTGTGTTATGCATATTCAAAGTTTTAATGATAAAGGAAATTAAACTTTAAATTTACTGACTAAGGTTGAAACTTAGGTGCAGTAGAAACAAAAGTAGTAAATCGGAAGATGCTTCAAAGGATTCGTCTTGAATGGTCGTCATTGGAATATCCAAGTGATTTTCACAAATGAATCATTTACAGAACGTACTAAATTTCCCTTAGGGCTACAGTTAGAATAAAGAAGTGGTTTACTCCATATACGAGAATAGGGAAACATCCTGTTTTTTTCAGCTACACGCTGTATCCCGTACAGATGGAACCTTGGAACCTAGTATTAAGATACTGCCCTTTTATCCCGTACTTTCCGCCAAATTCTAAAGGCATTGCGTGTTAAACAAGTCTACTTATTAATATTTTTTTCTCTTTTTTATAAGCCGGTTCTCCTTTTAACTTTTGGTCTATACATCAGGGATAAATAAGTACCCTTTTTCTTAGCTTACCCTAAGACAACCTCATCATAATAAATTAATTACTAAACAACATGCCCAAAAATGTGACTGGGCACATTTTACTGTCCAAACTCAAGCAGCAGGTGAAAAATCCATTGACCCACAAGTCTCTATATCGCGACCATAAAATTAGAAAGCCATATTTAAATGCCGATGCGATTGTTCATAGCCCAGCACAGCATAGGTTAAATTGAATAATCTTGTGCAGGCCCAGGCCCAGGTATTAGGTCATTGCTTGTATGACAAAATCTTGTCGATGCTTCGAATTCCGGTTACGGGCGTACAGTCGTGACCGAACAAAGAAAGTGTCGTGACTCGTGGGGCAGGTTGTTCTAAATATACATGTTTGGAATACTGGTGATGCTTGTTTGTGTTTTTTTTTTGTCTAGGTGAATAATTTTTGGGGTTCCGTACCTCAAAACGAAAAAACGGAACCTTTATAAGATTACGTTACTGTTCCTCTGTCTGTCAGACAATCAATGCCCGTTTTCGAATATTAATATTTCAGGGAAAAAATATTCATAAAAATTAAAAACTTATTCTAACAAAAATCCAAACTTAAATAATATATTAATTAATTATTAAAAGTAGGTATCAATAAAAACAAAGAATACACGGACCAACTTATATATATTTATATGGTAGAATAACTATGGGTACTTGTCATACAATAACAAGTTACAAGTACTTGACGATAACGGTTATGATAATACCAGTGTCTATTTAAATGCGCCTATCCTCAGAGGACTGCGGCATATAGCAGCAGCATAGCAGGGCATAAGCTAAGGAACCTAGTGTTAGGACATTCCGTTGAACAGTTGCTTTCCTAATTTTCCGCTGAATTTCTTTTGAGTTTTCCGCTGAATTTTCCGTTGAGTGCTGAATGCAGAGCAAGGAAAATGAAAATATTCAATATCTAATTATCTCGAGTAGGAATCGAACTCATAATTTGTTGCGTTTAGTCGCACGCTTGTGCCTCTGCGCCACGATTAGCCTCATATGTAAATGCGACAGATAGTGGTTTTGATTCTGACTCGAGTAAATAAAATATTTAATATTTTAATTTCCTCGCTCTGGTAAGGAGGCAAAGCGCGGCGTTAAGTTCCACCACTCAACTCTCAATGTCTCCATTCCGGCAGAAAGAGGGTAACGGAAGTGTCTTAATGGAAGCGGGGTGTCTTAACTCCAGATTCCCTCTAATTACCCTTCTATGTATGGAAAACTAAAACAAACTAAAAAAGTATTAATATATACCTCATAAATGATACAGGAGCTGTATATGAAGTAAAAAAATATATATGCCATTACTATAATTTCAATTGATTTTTTTATTGCTCAACATTTCCCAGCTTGTGCTACATTTTTTTATAAAATAATCTTCCTTAAAGATATTTATGTAAGTCAATGTTCCTTGAAATGCTATTTTTTATATTAAGAGGAAAACTCTATGGATATAAAACAAGAGAGCTCGTAGAAATAGCAATTAGTCTTAGGCGCCGTTTGTTTTACAGTTTTAATTAGTAATAAACTGTCTCTATCAGCAAAAACATTGTAATTGTATCGTCCATTTCTTCTATACATATTGATTAAATAAAATTTATTACAAATTACTAGGTACTAGATGTCGTAAAGAAAAACTTTTATGTTCCATTGCAATAGATGATGGGGTTGAAAAATATTTGGTGTATTATTTTATAATTAGGATCATAATTGCTAATTTAATACAGATTTTAATGCCACTGAGGCCCGAATAGGACTGTGTGACTGTAAAATGTGGTGATTGTGCGTTCGATTCCTACTTGAGGAATAAATAATTCACATTTCTCCATTCTAGCATAACGAAGCATGATGGGTGATGCTGAGTTCTGCCGCGCATCACATATCAATTTATTTTTGAATCGCATTCGAAGAAAATTGGAAAACAGAGTATCTGGACACTAAGTTACTTTAACTACTCTGACACGTGTGGCATAAAACGTGAATAATAATAAAAAAATATGAAACACAAGCGATTTCTTTAACTGTTTATACAACACTTATGTTGCTGTCTGACTGATAGACAAAACACACCCAAAACTTCACGTAGTAGAACACCGAAATTTGGTATTTTGGCAACTTGAAAGAATAGAAATATTTCACAATTTCATAAATCTATTTATTTTTCTATATATATTTCATAAATCTTAACAACTTCCATTTCTAAAACAATGAAGTCGAAAGTGCTAAGATATACTCGTATGTGGAGTCTAAATCTACAAGTTTAGAATACAGAATCACAAAGCTCACTGTAAATGTAAATTTATTGTGAAAGTGAAAGTTCAAGCGTATATATATATATATAGACTTTTAAGAAACGTGTCCGTAGCCAGTGAATAAATCAGAATTTTAATTAAATTTTAATAAGATTTATATAACAATCTATATTTATATATGTACAGCTGTAAATTGGGAAAGCGACGCTGTGGGTTCTATTCCCACTCGAAGAATTAATTATTTTTTATTCTTAACTCTGGTAACAAGACAAAGCACGGCGTTGAGTTCCTCCACACACTGCCTCTTAAATTCCTTAACTACATACACGAAATTTCTCTTATCTCTCTTATCTCTCTATCATAGTACACAAGTACGCAAATCGTTAATCAAAAGTTAATTGACACTTGTGAGTGTGGTTAATACTGCTTATATTTAAGCATACGTAATTAATATTATGTATTTGTATATATTGTATATTGGAGTTAATTCAGTTGAAATAAACTTTATATGTTTATATTTTATTACATTTACACACTTCCCACATATAGCAAAGAGAGCAGAGAGATTATAGTGTGCAGACATTCCGTCTTCTATTTAAAAAAAACATATTAATTAAGAAGTATTTTGTAAAAATTTACAATACTTCACATGTTAAGCAACTCCTTCGCAATTTTGAAAATGTAATCGAACGTCATTGAATACCTAAAAGAGAAATTGACAGAAAATAAATAAAAATTATATTCGACTTTCATCAATCAACATACTTTATTTGATTTTAGATATAAAATTAATTTCCAGAGGAAACATATAAACCATAATTTTCGTTAATAAAATATTCAATAGGTATAATTATTGAATTGCAAGTCACCAATTATAACATAGTAAAATATAATTAACTAGAAACTTTCTAACGGAATATTTACGGGACGCAACGGTTTATAAAGTAGTTGCATCCTTTCCGTTCAGTCCGTAAGGAATATAATGAATATCAGTTAGTTATATGCATACTAAAAATGTTTTTTTGCTACCATTTCATATATTAAACTTGAAACGGTCTTATTAATATTCATAATAATTATAATGAATAAACTGTCAAATAAAACAATAATTTTATTTAATGTTCTTTATTTGTACGAGTCATGTGTCAGACTATAAATAGGAAATATAATTCTACATATTTATAATTATAATACATACAAACATATAATATAAGTATGATGATAAATACATATATAGCGTAGTGATGAAACATACAACAAAAAATAAGTAAACATAATACAATTAGTTAAAAATATGAAATTAAAATGATTATGAAAATATGAAAATAAATAAATAAAATGATTATAAGACTTGATACGAGTATAAAAAATGATTCATACATAATATATTAGATGAGGCACAATATACAGCAAATATTGAATGAAAATCTAAATATAAAACATATTTATATACATTATTTACAATATATACATAACTATACATTAAAATAAAATAAGAATAAGAAATATTGAATAGTATCAGTATTTATATAGAACATCATGAAAATAAGTATATACTATAAGGACTTACAAGACAGGACTAGGACTAAATCACATAATAGCAACACTAAGTAAAAATATCAAAGAAAATAATAAAATATTTGTATAATACAAAGTACACAAATACGGATACCGTATAGGGTGTGAAAAATATACTAATATAGTACAACGAGAGGGATCATACAAATTCAGAACACACTTTATGGGAAAACAAAACAACGGTAATACTTTACCATCCCTTACAAAGGGGTACAATAAATATTCAATAAATATTCTTACACCTACTAATAAATAAGTCGCATGCTTAATTTCATTTCGTTCGTATATCTAAGGAATACTTTGGGTCATAAAATCGAGCCTTGTAAAGACCCTTTCCTTAATCAGATTTAGCATGGCCAGAGTAGGCTAGGTTTTGTGCTTCGTCGATTGATCTTCCCCATCCATGACCACTGCTGGCATAATGTTCCTCATGGTGAGGATGGGCAACGACTTCATAGCTTGTTTCATGATGCTTGCTTGCAAGAAGCTTCTTCAGAGCAATGATACCAGCAACCAGGAGTGAAATCTTGGCTAGGAGGACAGCCTTGGCGGCAGCGAATGCAATGATACCCAAGAACAGAGGAATAAGAGCCATGATCTTCAGTTTAGCGATGGCCAACAGAGGGATGAGTTGCTTGAGCTTCTTCTTTTTGCCACGAGCTGTAAATAATATGGGGCTTCAATTTTCATTTCTAATATAAATAATTTAAATTCTTAAATTATTAAAAAAATCATCTAAAATACGGCTTTTAATATTGTTTACGCATTCTAACAGCTTTCTTGCTTAAATCGAAAGTGGTTTTTGTATATTCAACATTCTATTCCAAATTCCTTTAACCAGTTTTTCGCATAACTGTTTTTCTAATAATATTTGTCGTATTCAATTAAATGACTTTGCTCATAACTTTGTTCCATTTACAAAGTTCATTTATTTTTTTATTTAGTTCAAAGAAAATTATTTATTCGTATACAAATAATAAAGTATTATAACATAAACAGTAGCAGCAGTAATAAGCAGGCCAAAAAATATTATAACTAATTCTTAAGAATTCTAATAAAATCTCACAATCAATTATTTGTAGGTACGCCAAAATATACGAATGGTTTCAGTGAGTTATTGCAATATTTAATAGATTCTGAATCAAGAGATTCATAATTTTTTGTATGTTTACATTTGGAATATCGATTAATAACGATTGTGTAATTTAATTCCTTTATATTTAGTTGGTTCTGATTATAAGTATGGTATGTCCTTTAATGTAGCAACACAAAACTAAAATTCTTGTACAAAAGTATAAATTTACAAATCAATGTACAAAAACATAAAAAAAATCTATTAATCTAAGATTTAATTGCACAAACTGTATCGTAATTGTACATCGTAGTGGCAGATCAACTTTCTTTAAAGAAGAGTTGGGAGCGGCCTGTTATGGGTCGATTTCTCGATGACTCGCCAACAAAACTGGTTTGCTCATGAAAGCTTGAAGGACTTGAGCGGAAATGTCTAATGACCGTAGGAGGAATGTACCCACTTTCATGGCCTAGTGCGAATATAATGTTGATCACGTAGAAGGACGTGCGATTGCTATGTAAATACTGGACGCATTCCGTCTCCGCTACGAATGGGCGATACGGCGTTTAATATTTTATTAATATGCTTCTTTATAAGGATTTGAGCTTACTTAGTATAATACGTGTGCTATAACTGTATTGATTTATGTATGTATAAAACGGGACAGTTTATCGGTTCCGTTAATAATAATTGTTTCATATAGGGCACTACTCTACACTCTCTACTGTAGAATTAGATTAAAAAACGTTATATTTCTCTATGTTGTACTAATCAATAGTGATAAAGTTTATTTAAAAAATATTTCCTTAAAATCATGATTACCACATCCAGCCGAGCTTAATGCGTATTCCATGTTTTCTAATGAGCCATTGAAAAACCGCTAAGTGGAATGAGAGCACTTGCTAACAAGCTCTAGACATGAGTGGATTCAATGTTAACTTCACTTGTCTATTTGCTACCTGTTTCTTATATTATTATGTATTTTTTTCTTCATATTTTATACATACAAATTAAAAGCTTGTACTACTCTACTTAAGATATGGATGGTAATGATTATTGTATTTGCAAGTATATGTAAACTAGAAGTAATTTATTTTAATATTATATTGCTTATGTTTTCTCTTATAAAATGTACATATTGAAACTTAATTTAAAATTTACATTTCAACATTTAAAGGATGTTACGCAACGCAATAAAGGCATCACTTTACAGAACGTGAAAGTGAAAGGAGCTAATTAATATAACCATATAAGCAGGAAATTTTAATAAAATATCTCAGTAATAATAATCAGAATTACTAATTTTGTTTTTTATTTAATTTTATTTTCTCGAAATTTATTTTGTTCGGTAAGATTTTTTTTGTTATTAAATATCAATAATGTATTTTAGTTATTTTCGATATAATAATAAAATGAATAATATAATGCATTAATCGAAAATTAATTCGATTATCTTTACTCTATTACGTAATAACATATAACGTGGTTCTTCTATTACCAATTTTCAAGTCCACGATAAAACAACAAAAGCTCTACAACGAAGTGTACCAAAAGAAAAGTAAAAGTACAATTGATCTACAAAATTACATTGTCATTGAACTTCAAATCGTGACGAAGCTTCAAATGCACTTTAGAGATCCTTAGCTTGATAACCTTTCTGTATCCAAATTATAGAGCTAAATATTACTATAATAACATTATGATGTGAAATGAAAAGTTGTTTCTTTTTCAATCAGGAACTGTTGTTCGCGTACTGTTCAGTTTATTTTCGATTTTTTTGCGTGACCAGGAAGCTACTCCTGCTGACACTACTGACATATTTATGTACGACTCTTCAAAAGTGCCTATTATTAGGTGATAGTCTGATTAGGGAATATTTTGACGTTGATACTTATAGAACTCTAAGGATGGTCTGTCTCTATTTATGGCTTTTTGTATTAAATTTCACAACATTTCAATTAACCCAGGGCATATATATTTATAATACAGAAATAAAATATGTGAAAAATTTCCTAATTTTTTTCTCTCAAATTGGCTTTATATCATCTGTTGTAAATATTATTAATTATTTAATATACCCTCCATGTAGAGTTCTAAGGAAAGTATAGAAATTTATAATAAAATTAATAACATCGCGCTTGACCACGACCATTGTTTTGCTCCATTTGTTCAACATTGAAATAAAGTAAACCGTAAATTAAGTCGTTTTTTTAGTCTCGCGGTGCGACCTACTTCAGTTTTTTTGCACCTTTTACGTGCTGTAATACTTTCTTTTATTATAATATACTTTATTTAATATATTCTTTTTTCTGTATTTCATAACATTACGTAAGTCTTTCGTGATAAAAAATGAAAGTAGAGTTCAATTCATGCTTTTAGCGTTTTGTTACTAGATGCATGAATAATGAATTAGTTTCGCGTTTGAGCTTTTTAAATTAGTTGTTTGTTTTGCAAATATATTTATCAATTAATTTATTAATATTATCAAAAGTATAACAAATATAATTAATAATTAATTGATTTGTGATTTTTTAATTAGGCTTACCTTCTTCGAGAGATCGTTTCATGCCTTCTACAGCTGATGATGGCAGACGGAACTGGATCACGTGATTCTCCAGGAAGTCAGCAGCGGAGTCCACAAGCCTTGACTCTACCTGGGCCTCCCTAGCTTTGGGCTCATCCGCCAAGGGCTCGAACGCTCTCGCAGACCTGGGAGAACCAGTACCCAAGAGGGTTACACCCTCGGTGATACTCATCTCCCTCGCCGACGACAGGCTGTCCACATATTTCAGAGCTTTTTCCTGCAACCAAAAGCAATATTGAGTTCAAATGAACTTAGAAAACACTGTCACATCACAAAGGACACTTCCGGGACACACCTTTAGGCACAAGGACACATCTCCATCAGCGCACTCCTTGACTACTCCTATGACGCTGGTCACCAGCCCAGGGTCGTTGTCTTTCTCCAGGGCGGGCATGCCCTGGGCGGCTGCCACCAGAAATAGGACAAATGTGGCACGCATCATGTTTGTTCACCCTTGCGCTAAGCTAACTCAAAGTGGTGCTACGCTGTATAGACGGACTGTTTTAAGGCTCTCACCCCACCACTAGTAGTCGCATCAAAAGTGAACTTAAAGGCCGCATAAACTAGTGCGTCAGAATTGTTTCATGCTAATAAATTGGACGTGCATGGATTGTGTTATCAATTAATGATTTGTTTTTTTTGTCAATTATTTTAGTAATATGATTTTAGGGTCCAAATTATTTTTTTGAATAGATTGACATTGACTAAGATTTTTTTATTTGATATTATAATACTCAAAAATAACCATTGACAACGTTTCCTGAAATTTTTAATCGGCAGCAAAAAATATCAATAAGATAATATGTAGGGAATATCCGTTTACAAATTCGTAATTTGTAGAAAGTTTATATAAATTTCTTATTTATATGTCGTAGAGTATGCAGTAATGTGAAATGGTTGCTAATTAAAATATTTATGCTTAGAGAAACTGCAAACATCAATGATAAATATTTGTTTTGGTTATTAATTTACTTTATGTAATTTAGCAATGTTTATATTTAAGTAGTAAATATTACCGTGTTATTTACATGGTATCTTTATAGCATATGAAAGTTAATTGCTGTTATGATTATGAAATGTAGGCTTATCCAGAAAAATGATCTAGTTTAATTTTTAAAATTGGACGAAAAGTGAGGAAACTTCGGTTTACACTTAGTTAGCTCTGGTTTCTTTTTTAGCTTCACGAAGGCGTAGGGAACCTAGTCTTAAGACACTCTGTTTCACGAATTCTGCAGCCCTTGTGTGTTGATGATCGAACTCAATGCCGCGCTTTACCTTGTTAACAGAGCGAAGAAATTAAAAGAATAAAAATTCCTCCATTTCCTCAAGAGGGAATCGAACCCACAAAGTGTCACATTTACAGTCCTATGCTTATTTCCCTGCCACACGACCTGCCTGATATGTCATGTATTATTATTACACTAAATAATGAAGAAATATTAAGAAACGTTTTAAGATTTTAACGTAGCGTGATTAGAACCCGCACCTCTTGGAAATGATCCAGGAACTTAGATCATACGCTTTTATCGACCTACATAAAAACTCTACAGTTTGTATATATTCCCTCACAATCCATTTCTTTTTACGAGGAAAATTGGTAAAGATGGGAAAAAATAACGTAATGTAGGTTGAGCTTGCATATATTTAAAGTGCATGTTAATCTTAATAGCATATTAGATTGTTTGTTTTTTTTTCTTTCTCACGTAAAGGAACAATGATCACCGAGAACGAGGAAACCTTTTATTAACACTTTCTAACCATGCTATACATGGTGCTCTAATTAAACCTTATAAGAATTGCCTATGGTAATTACTGTTGTTTGATATAAAAATAATATATACCTACTATAAAATCTCGTTTAACATTTTTAGAGAATTTTTTTTTAGCTTTACCTTGTACCCCCACGTAGGGTACCTGGGAACCTAGTGTTAAGGCACTCCGTTCCTATTAAGACACTATTTTAATAATAAAAAAATCCCTTACCTAACATGCAAAACGTTTAGCAATATTTAAATAAACATGACAGTACATGAGGTCATTGGGGAGAAGTGTGTGAGTATATTTCCCACTTAATGCTGTAATATTTTCATTTTCGCTCTGAAAAATAGAGTGCGGCGTTAAATTCCGCCTCTAAACAAGTAACGACTCAATTGTAGTGAAAAATAGAGAAGGGAGTGTTTTCATAAAAATAAAAGAATAATAATGTTTTTGATATTGGTTTATATTTATTGTCACCACAATGTATATTCAAAAGCTTATTTAATTTCCCAAATTATATTTAAGGCTTAGTTTTTTTTTATAATTTACTATGTCAATGTGCAGATCAGACGGTCACATAAAAAATTTAATAAGAATTATAATTTGTTAAAAACCTTTCTTTCACGCTATAAGATTGCTTTCTTTTAACTTCTTTTAAAACGTCCACAATATTAAAAATCTGTAGTAAATATTAAATATGTATTTCCATTACTTTTGGAGAAAGGTGAAAATCGTTACGACCCAGTTACTATGTATAAATAATAATTATAATAATTAAGTTCATTAACTTTGTTTGTATGTTAAAATAGCTGCCTTAGTTGTGTTTGAACTAGATACATAAAAACGTTGTAATTGTTTCATAAATAAATCAAATATAGTTTTTTTTAAAACCTTTTTTTTCGGCGTTAAAGTACGGCGGTAGGCCCTTCAATACTCACAGTCTTTGTCAAAATTGGGTTATGTGTGGAAAACGGATTGTCATACGGAGATCTCTCTGCCTATCCTGCTAGATGATGCTAGGGATACAGCGTGAAAACGATTCTTGAAATAATGCGTATATTTTGAATATCAATTTTTCTAATGTCTGATAAGATAATTCACAGCGTTCAATTCCGCTCAATTTAATTAAAACAATGAGCTTCACAATTAAATGGTCAGCGAGTACATAAAAATTTTGATTGACAATTATTAACACTAAACACTAACTTATAGTTACAATCATTATCGAGTAAAGTAAATTTTAGTTGTTTTGAATAGAAAACCTCAGAAAGTTAATTTTTAAGTTATTGTATGTATATAAGTATGTACATATTTTTCTTTTCCGTTATGGGATAAGTATGGCATGTGACCAAAGCAGTTGCAATTTGAAAGTGGTATAAACAAGTGTACTTTCGCATTATCATTCTATTTATATAATATGAGATACTTTATAGTAAAATTCTAACAATCAAGATAAACTCGTTTCATGTAGACACTTCATAAAATAATTATTTTTTCTATGTATGTATGTATATTAACCAAATAAAGAGATTTTCTTTTGTACATTTGAAAATATAAGAATTAAATGTACTTTTGATGCCAGTCTTGGCGCAGGTACACAAAGTGTAGCTATAAACATTGTGGGTTCGATTTCCACTTGAGAAAATGAAAATATTAAATATTTTCATTTCTTCGCTCTGGTGTCGAGATAGAGCAGGGTGATGAGTTCCGCCACTCTACACGCAACGCCTCCAGAACTCGGCGAAAAACGGAGTGTCGTAATACTAGGTTCCCTCTGCCTAAAGAAAAGGACTAATTGTTGCAATAGATAAATTACTATTTTTAAGATTTTTTAAGTTAAAATAACTCGGTACCATAAACTTCACGGCGAATTAAAGCGAAATTCGAAGCTAAAAGACATATAATACGCTTCTACCTAGGTACATCCATCATGAACACTAGGCTATAGAGGAAGCTTCCAATTCGTCACAACAATTTTGCCTACAAGCATTAAATCTGAATAAGTAATCCATCATTTTATTTGCCATTTCAACTTTCATATACATTTGTACATGAAGTATGTAGATTCATTTATATTTCTACAAAACTTAGCCATAGCTTATTTATCGTCCTGGACTTATAGGACCGATTTATTCTGTGCATTATTAATTAAGTTAAATTTAATTTAATTAAACTTTAACTTTTAATTACGAAATATTTATTCACGTTTATATTTCCATTTCTTCGCTCTGATGTCGATTCAAAGCGCGGCGTTGAGTTCTGCCACTCAACACGCAATGCCTTCAGAATTAAACGAAAAGTGGTAAGCGGAAATGTCTTAATAGGAATGGAGTGTCATAACACTAGGTTCACTTTGTCTTCTCTGCTTATGTCCTTATAGAACATAGGGGAGTACTAAGATAGGATTTCCCGAAATACGGAAACGGGATAAAAATTAATATAAAAGCCAATATAAAAGGCCACGATAGACAGCCGTTATGCAAAATCAAGAATTAGGTATGATGTGATGACCTCTTGATTCACTTTCCCACTCTCACTGTACGCATTTTTGCGTACGCGTGTCTCGATTTTAAATTATATTGACTTATACTAATAATTTATTTTCACTAAATATTTTTTATACTAAAAGAATATTTATTAGACAGAAACTAATTATATTTCGTAGCTAGAAATTGTTTGCTAAAGACATTTCTCTTAATATGTAGAAGCAAGAAAAAAAATTATATGAACTCTCCGGCTCTGATAAAATAGCGGAACTCGCGCGGAAAACGGAAAATGAAAAATATCATCCATACATGTCGTTTAAGGATTTTGGAATTATTGGTCTTGTTATTTTTTTAGCTTCATTGTGTATCGAACTTATAACTGGGTAGGCAGAGGAAAATTTGTGTTAAAACACACATTTCCACATGTTCTACCCAGTTTTTGAGACATTGCATAATTATTTCTTTGACAGAGCGAATAATTTTTTTTTTTAATTCCTTCGAGTAGAAATTGAACCAACAATCATCAGTCATTTGTTAAGCCGCTGCGCCACTACGGCCTCTAACAATATCCTTATTTACAATACAAATAAAAATATGAATCAAAAAAAAATATTATGATTACATTCGTAGTAGAGTAACAGATTACATTAAAAAAACAACAAGTGGCACAGTTAGAGTAAAAAGTAATGAGGTTACATCACGAAAGTCACGACGGTCAAGTTTTTTCTAAAAAGAAAGCTATGACCAGCAAACGTGTAATACTTTACAGTACGGATGATATAGTATAGAAAAGCTTAAAGGAAATTTAGAATTTCAATTGGAAATTTAACAAATTGTGGTTCAAAATATTCCTGAAGATATATTTGTATTAATAATAGAGGCAATCGTGGAGTCGTGCTACAGCATCTGACTGGAAGCGCGGTGGTTGTAGGTTCAACACCTTTCCGGGGTAATATTTTTCACGCTTTTCTGCGTTGGATTTTGCCATTCAAAGCGTAATGTCTTGAATTCGAACGAAAAGTATTTGGTATTAGCTGGATATCCATTATTATAATTAGTAATGGATATCCAGAGTCTCCATAAACACAGCACATTATTGCACAGCATGTTTGCCAGAGGGAATATAGTGTCAAGACACTGCGTTATAAAATGAGAATTCATTTTTCCGAATTTGAAACAGCTTTAGTAGGTTCAATAACTAGTTTTCATTTCTCTGTTTAAAATTAAGAACATATAATAAACTCAAAATTATTGACTAACTTGGATATTTTTCATATTTCAATTTGTCATATTTTGTTTGTGTTCAAAACTTCAATTAGTAAAAATCATACTACAAAGCCCTTTACAATTTGAACTGCGTTACATTATTTTAAACTTCAAATATTATTTGTAAAGAAAAATGTAAATTTATATTATGCATGAGCTCTAAAGAATAAAGCTGTAAACATTGTCATTTAGATGAATAGCCTTTACAGATAAATAATAACATACATTATAGTATTGTTATATAGGTTCATTATTTATTTTTCATTCTTCATTATTTATTTTAGCTTAATTTGAGCACTATCCCTAGCGGAGAAGCCAGACAGAACGCAGTGCTAAGCGCTACAGTCTCTGCATACCTCTTTCTCGTGAACTGTCCTCAAGGTCTTCATACTTCCTGCAAATCAGAATCAGATTCTGAAGAAAACGTCAAATCTATTTGAAGAATAAAAATAAGCATTTACTTTAAACTAAAGCTTAAACTACAGCTAGCTTTCTAGCCATCTTTTTAAGAATCGTTTAATTTTTTTTTTGTGGTATTCTCAATACATATTGAACTTAAGGCTAGCTCAGTTAGCCTAAAGGGAAATTTGAAGGTTTCTTGGTCCTTGACCTCATGGTTAGAAAGTTACTCAAACAATAGCCTTCTTTGAAAAAAATCGTTAAACTGCGTATGAAATAAAACTTAGGTTGGGCCAGATTATTTTATATAGTAAGTATTATGTAATACAAATAAATAATATTTCTAGGTTGCATATCTTACTCGCAAAGATATTCCATTCTCCACTCTCCGCTCTTTTTTAAATATGCTTGCTTGGTGACGAAACCCAAATCAGAATCGAAAGAAAGATCAGAGAAGAATATTTGTCTTATTGAAGAAATGAAAATTATTTTCATATTATAAATTATTTTACTTTTCCATCTCTTCTAGCGCCATTTCTTCTAAATAACGTTTTAACTAACTAGACGAGGTAGCGCCTATATTATAAAGATAGACATTTTATACAACAAAGAAATAGTCAACACCCATTTTAAAATGACAGCATGAGGTAGGTTATTTTTCTCGCATAACAGGATCGAAGACATTACGTGCTGTGTGGCGGCACTTAACGCCGAGCTTTGTCTATATCTATGAAGAATTTGACAGTTACTCTAGCCTATTTTATAATTAAGTTAAGCTAAAGCCAGTCTCATTAGGTATAACATAATACATTAAAAATATTTATTTTTAGTCTAATTGGGGTCAGTCGTGGCGAAGGGACACAAGTGTGTGATTGTAAACGCGACTGGTTGTGGGTTCGATCCCCACTCGATGAAGAGAAAAACTTATTTAAAGTAAGAAATGAAAATTTTATACATTTCATTTCTTTACTTTTTAACACGTAATGCTTCCGGGATTCGCTAAAAAGTGAGAAACGGAGTGTCTTAACATTAGGTTCCCTCTGTCTCCCCTGATGTGTGCGGGATACAACGTGAAGCTGATGTAGTTTGCCTTAATATAGCATGTGTATATTATTATATACAATCAAGACCCCTTGGTTCGTTCAATAATGACGGTAATTATGATTTGACCATAAAACTATGAAGCTTTCACCAAGTTCATAGACCTGGACTTACGTGTATAGGAAGTAATAAATCTTCAACTTACAATGTTAAAAAGCTTTGACGTTTGAATAGTGTTATGGAACTTAATAACTTAGGTACTGGCTTGTTATTTTAATGATCCATTATGTTGTTTTAAACTATATAGTATAAAAACATATTTACAATTGTTTTAGGATAATCTATTTTGGGGTTTCTTGTGTTTTAGTTTGCGAGTTTTCTTCCTCTTGTGGGAATCGAACCCACAACCGTCTCGTTACAGTCAAACACTTGTGTCCCTGCGCCACTACGGCCTCCATAATATAATAATATAATTATTATTTCATTCACATTCAATATTTTTGTAACAGACTTTTGTCTCATTCATTATTTATGTATGCACGAATATATAATTTCAATTAATAATTATTTGAATATGCTCTCGATACATTTCATAAAAGTGAAAGTTTGAATTAGTATTTAAGTAAAAAAGTCATATTAAGATATCGTATGAAAGAGGTCATCATGGCGCAGTGGTACAGCGTTATATTGTAAACACGACGGTTGTAGATTCGATCTGTAAGGAGATTAATTATGATTATTTTGTGTGTGTGTATGTGTGGAGAACGGAGTGTCTTCACACTAGATACTCTCTGCTTTGCGGGAAATAACAGTTTTTCATAACGTCTAAAACCTTTAATCATTTATGTGATAATTTAAGAAATTGACATTACTGAACGTAATTTACTTTATTTTCTCCTTACGATTTAAGAATCAGTCGAATAATAAATTAGTTATAAATAAAGGAAAACGAATATTCTTTAATCAATAGTTTTATTGATAACATTTGAATAAGTTAAATAAATTAGTTTAACAACAGTTATTTTAATTAACAATAGAAATAAATATGATTATCATTATATTATTATATTTACAATATTATATATATTTGAGTATTGGATATAAAAATAATAAATATATATTATAAAAATATATATAATAATGTTTAATATATTATAATAATAAAATAATGAGATCTATATATATAACAGATAAATAAAATAAATACAAAAATATAAACATATACGTATATAAATATTTGGCAATACTTCTTTATAATATTGATAAACTAAATAAATGCAATATTATAATTTTATTTACATATGTACAATAAAAATATTAATTTTATATTATACTATATATGCCTTATAAGTTATAGATATTTTATATTTATAAATATATTTATATAAATATCTATATATTTTTTATATTTATGTATATATATGCCCATACTATATTATGTACATTGTTTTACTTAAAATAAATGGATGCCTATTATTATTAAAGCAAATTCCAAAGACTCGCTTTTCAATAAATATTATCATATGTACATAAATTATAAATAAATATTTTTTATTCATTTTAATTATTCGAAAAAAGTATAAAAATCTGAAAGTATACTCCATTTTTCTTATAGCATAATCGTTAGCCATTTTCTATCGCCGGTGTCTCAAATAAAATCAATCAACATAAATAAATAAATAAATAAATATATGAATAAATAAAATAAATAAAAAATCCAACTTACTGTATTGTACTAATCACCATATAAAGTGATTTACAAAGATGTTTTCATTTAATTGGAAACATAAATAACTAATATATAAAATATATTTCAGTCTATTTTTAGATATTTTCTAAACGACTGTTAGAACTTTTAACTAACGTTGGCGGGTACTTTACTACAAATAACGTATAATTCAATGTTAGTTTTTGCTTGGTGAGTCGATATACCTACTGGGTGTAACCACTGTACGCTAAATCGTGACCATCGAGGGACCTGGAAAAAAATATAACAGAAATTGTATATTTTACTATTACAAGAACATTTTTAAAAGGCAGTACACTGCATGGGCGTTCGACTGATAACGCGACGGCTATGAGTTCGAATCAGTGAAATATTTAGTAGTCTAGTCGAAGAAATTAAATATTTAACATTTCCATTTCAGCGCTCTGGTAACCTAATCTGATAAAATCAAAATGCATTGTTAACTTCTGTCACTCAACACGCAATGCCTACCTGCTCCATCCTGCACCGCCATGGCCAGCGGAAACCACTACTTCATGAGCTTCACCGGTGCCGTTCGACGACAGCAGTTTCTTAAGTCCAATGATACCAGCAAGTACTAATGCCAACTTGGACACGATGAGTGCCTTTCCTGCTAATAAAGCAAGAGCTCCAAAGGCTAAAGGTACCATCATACCCCCGATAAGGAGAGGGATGGCAAGAAGTGGAGCCAACTTCTTCCTTCTACCACGTTCTTCATCAAACGCACGTTGTAAATCTGATCCTGATGGGAACTGAACCTGAAATTTTATAAAATTTTCCAATGTTCATTTATGTAAATAAAACTTTATATGTCTAGCTGTAAACAGCGAAGAATTATTTTCATTATCTCGCTCTGATAACAAGACAAAGTGCGGTGTTGAGATCTATTTTATAAGTGTAGGTCCAAGGAAAGTACCCTATAAGTTTTGTTTACGCAGCGAGTTTCATACAAAATGCAGCAAAATTGATGCATTTGTCCCCCTATCTTTTAATTGCATTGACTTAGGTCAATTTTTTTTTGTGGTTTGGGGAACCGTAGACCTACATTTAATATTACATTTAATATTAATTTTAGCTTGATATCTCCACGCGATCTCGAGATTAATGGTCTTGACAGACTAACCGACGGACAATAAGTAATCCTATAAGGATTCTGTTTATCTTACTAAAATTCATATATACAATTATATATTAATGTAACAAAATCGTAATAAAATAAAAAATAACCTAAAACTAACTAAAAATAATCATATTATTTGCTTACAATAACCATAATGTAAAGATACATCTGTAAACCACATCTAATTAGCAAAAGAAACCGTAGAATAAAAACTTAATAGAGTATGACAAGGAAAAAAGAAAATTGAATTAATTGCATCAATTATAATGTTATCGTGAAAGCGGTCACGGTGCGTCCACGCATGGTATGCTGAAGTTTCATGATAATTACTATTTTCTAACGTTCATAAGATTTTTAATTAGTTTTAAAGGAAATAAATATTTTATTGAATAACTTTTATAATATATAATAATTTAATTTGTGTTTAATTGCGGCTCATTATGTCGAACGTATATTTTAATTATTTGTATATTAATTTACACACTGTATCCCGCATACAGCAGCTCTACCTAATAGAGGGAACCTAAACACTCCGTTCTTAAGACACTCCGTTCCCATTAATACACTTCCGATATCCCTACCATCCACCGAATTCATCCCCTGGAGTGGAAATGTAACCCAAAATATCTCTAATAAAGTAATCTAACATTTCTCAAAACTTTTTACCAGTTAAGAAATTAAACGAACATTGACATATGTAATTAAAAAACTATTAAACGTGAAGGGTTTAAGCGATGAATACAAATAGCGTTGGAGCCTTATCTGGTAGAGACATTAACCTTGAAATATTACATCAGTTACAGTATTACGTATCGCACACGTAATTCATAAAGACATTAGTCGAGTAATCTCTAAGTGCTTAGGAGACTGAGCTCGTTTTCATTATATATATAATATAATATTGACATTTTATATTATATAGGATTACATTGTATTATAAGATTTGAGGCCAGTCCCGCAGTTCCGCCACGCAGTGGAGGAAAGTAGGGTGTAGAAGTGTCTTAGTGGGTACGGAGTGTCTTGAACATATAAAGTAGAAGAGTACAGAATGTATAAATATTTTGTTTGGCTCAACGTTAACGTATATAATATATTACACTCTTAAATATATGTACACAATATTTTTTTAGGTCTACGCCTATTAGCAGCATCTTCGTCCGAATTCAATGTCGATGTAAAGAACTATTAATGTAGTGCAGTCTTAATAGATTTATTTGATCTCTATCATACAATGATGAAAAGAATAGGATTATGAATTCAATTCCCACCCCATAGAAAAAGTTTTTATAACATTTTTTAGACATACCTAAATTCAGACATGGAATATACAGCCACCAAGTATTAAAAAAAAGGTAATAAATCAAAAATAAAAAAAATTGAATTATGCTCAAATCAGTTTGTTTTGTCAAAGTCTGAATGCTTGAGGTACGCATTAATAACAAAAAGAATAATAACCATTATAAAGTTGAGGGGTTCATGTTCGGAATAATATTATCTTCTAACTGTGAAATAAGCTATCAACAAAACGCACGACCAAGTGGTATATTAGAAAACTTGTTATTACTTGCTTAGTACGCTAAAGTTGAAGATAGTTATTAAACCTGTAGAGAAACTGACCGAGCCAAATGAGATCAATACAATATGGGCAATCGAGTCGTGCTTGTGTTTTCATTTTCAAATTGTTTTTAGTATCAAACATAATATAATCGCGATCATGTGATGTACATGTAAATAGAAAACTACTTAGATTAAATTTTATGTACTCATATTTTTCATAATTATATGATCTGAATTAGATTAACTTTGGTTAATTTACTTAACTAATTGAATCTAGTAGCTACTAAAGTGTCAAAAATTTAACCATTGTCATACAACAATTAATAAGCAAACAAATATAGCTACTGAATATCAGTAACGTCATCATTAAAATTATTTATTCTGTTAGGCACACCTTTCTGCATTGATAAATTTAAAAATTTCAATGCAATTGTTAAACGCAATCAAGACTTTAGAGAGTCACCAATAAAAAACCACAAAACATAAAATCAATCTATGATAACAATATATGGAAGATAAAAAAGTAAAATAAAAAATCCAAGTTAGTTTAGTAAGTGCTTTATCAAAGAAGTACCAAAAGAAGCAAGATATTTTATAGCATGCAAGAGTAGGTTAAGAGTAGCAAATCATTCTCTATGAGTATAAATTTTAAAGACTTTTAAGTTTTAAGCTTTTGTTATTTTTAAGACGAAATGTATGTAACGTTAACGTTTACCTGTATGGTATGAGTTTGCATGAATGCTACGATTTTGTCCATAATAAAGTTGTCTAATGAGCTCTCATCAAGACCTCTGGGAATCGCTTCTTCAGCTTCCACGTGTTGGACTGCATCTCCATTTTTGGTGATTTTTACACCACTTAATAGAGAAACTTCATCGCTTTTCGATATCCTATTCAGAGATTTTGCAAGCTTTAGCTTCAGACAGCTGCTCATGTCATTGCCACTGCAGTCTCTGTAAGTTTCATATGCGTATTTCAAGTCCCCCAAAATGGTGTCATGTGAACTCCTCGGTTCTTCATATTTATCTTTGGTTGCTGTCCGTGCACTTACGGCTACGGCCAAGGTCAATACGAAGAGATAATTAGGCACCATTTTATTGTCGTTCGCACGTTCGTGGTAGATTGGTTACTGTGTTTAAAACTAGAACAGTGTTAGCGTTTATATGCGCTTAGTTTCACGGTACACTGGGTGTGGCTAAGAGGGATGCAGCGATGCATTTATGCAGTTTATAGTACAATCAGGGATAAAGTGTTATGCATTTAGTATATTTAAAGTGGAATATAGGCTACAATTAAAAAAGCGGTTTGCTAAATTTAGATGGTCATGAGACAAATCTTTTATCCTAAACATTTTGGTAATAAAATGAACAAATTTGTTGTGATCATTGAAATCAATAACAGGAGAGAATAAAGACAATAAATTTATAAAACTTATTACATCATTAGATTTTATCAATTTATTGTCCATTTTATTAAAGAATCTAGATAACAGAAATAAGATGCCAAGCCACACAGTAATCAAAACTATGATTTTAAAGATTTTTAATGGATATAAGAAAATTCATATTTTTTGGAGGAAGAAAATATGTAATAAATCTGAAAATATCTCATAAGACGGTAGCAAATTATTATTTTTTTTTAACTTTGAATTTAATACAATTCCAATATCATATTAGATCACTCCTGAAAATAATGATGATGATATCCCGGTGAAATGTGATTAAACATAATGAAATATATAAATATTTTAATCTACCAATATAAACATTTTTTTATTTCAAAGAATGTCTGTCTCAATATATGATAAAATTGTTAACATTTGTGTTCTTCATTGTACATGCAGTGGAACTTTATAAGTGTTTTAGGCTTAGTGACTGAAAAATATTGTGGGAACATAAAATAGTCTTAGTAATAATATCTACACCTAAAATTTACATTATTAACATAGTAATTAAAAATTGTTATAAATATTTATTTATATGTATTTCACTCTAAAATATAAAATATCTTTTTTTTTTTTTCTATATTTAAAGAAAAATATAAGAGCTCTTTCCAGTTAAAACACGATTAATATTTAATAGCCTACTAACATCTTATTATTGATAAAAAGAATAAATTATTGCTTATTATAAAGATTTTATTAAGTTGATTAATCGTAAATTATTGTAGATTGAATAGAATCAATCATGCTTTAAACTCTTGGAACGCTTCTAACTAGTTATATGCGAGTAACATCAGTATGACTATCTTAATTTTCTTATTGTTTTTTAACACGCTGTATCCCGCACATAGCAGTGTAGGCAGCAGTAACGGGAGGTCTTAGCACTATGATGCTAGTACTAAGACTTCCCACTTTTCGCCGAATCCTCAAGATATTGCGAGTTGCGAGACTTGAAGAAATGAAAATATTATTTTTTATTTCCCAAATGGGAATCAAATCTACAACCGCCGTCTACAGTTACATGCATGCTTGTAGCAATGCGCCACGATGGCCTCTAGATCTCAATGATTGATTTATTTATTGTAATAGGAATAATTAGGGTTAATGTAGTAAACTGATCTACATATATCAAAAGCAAAGTAAAAGTAAATTTATTTTGGTGTGATTTGTAAAGTAAAATATAAAATGTAGACTATTTACAATTTTAAAATTTACTTTTATAATATAATTATAAAACAATGGTGAAATAATTCATAATTAGTTTGGTATCTCTACCGTAGAAACGCACATTCATACACGATGACGCGTGACCGAGCTATGATCAGTTGCATTAACAATTCAAATCGACTCTTAATTGCGTACCTAAGTATAACTATAGCAGAGTTGTATGTATTAATATATAATTTTACGTAGCTGTTGTCTTTTGTAATTAAAAAATAATAATTAATTTAAATATTTATTATAATTTTATAAGGTACATTAAAAAAACTATGTGATTTTTAAATTTTCAAGCTATACACTTCTATAACATATTTACTATCTATCTATCTATCTTTACTAAAATCTCTACTACAAAAACAGACTCTACTATAAATACAGTAAGAAAGCATCTCCGAATGCCGTGTTCTTCAGTTTTATTTTCACTCACAAGAAAACTAACATTCAATAACGTTTTTCACGATTTCACCTTCATTTTCATAATTGAGCAGCTCCGTTATATACCACTGGCATTTTGTGATTAATCGAACCATTCGTAATTTGTGTACAATTTTTTTATGTAACAATTACTCAACTAAGTAATTATAGTGCGTGAAATATTGTTTTTATACTTAGTTTAGCACCACACCCGACCCTCATATAAGCAGAAGAAACTTAATATTAATACATTCCACTTCCAACTTTCGCTCTATTTCTGTGATATTGTTGGGTGGCGGAACCCAACGCTGGGCTTTATTTTGTTACCAGAACCAAGAAATAAAAATAGTTTACTCTCCCGAGAAGAAATCAAATTCACGACTGTCACGTTTACAATCACACCTTTGCGCCAAGACAGTTACAATATAAGCTAGATTAAAATTATATTTAATATTATAATAAATTCTATAACGAACAAGTAAATGCATAGAAAAATTTGTAACAATATTTAAAATCTAAAGATAATTTTGATGAAAATTGATTGTTAAATTAAATAAAGTTATAAAATAATAACAACGAGTATATAAAAGTATTTTAGTAAAAAATAACAGGCAATTACTAATAAAAATATAACATACTGTAAGCCTACTTAACACCATAAAGTAATTCATACGACTAACAACCGTAACGCCGATGCACCGTAGCGATTTCCGCTCTGTGTGACCTACTATACTAATACAAATATAGGTTGAATTAATTGAGTGTTAATAATGAGCCTTTTAAAATACTTAATAGAAGTGCACTTGGAATGCAACACATATGTATGTCTGTTATAATTAATTCATATATGAGAGCATCGCGGCACAGTAGAACAGTGTCTAACTGCGACCGTAAAGATCATGGGTTTTATTCTCCTATGGTGTAATTTTAATTTTCACGGTTTAGTAGGACAAATGTCAAGCTTAAATCTATTACTGAGTACATAATGTCTCAAATTTGGGAAAAAATAAAGAAAAGATAGTCTTGGCACTTTGTTCTGCATCTGCATCTCTTCATGCATTTTTACACTTTTCTATAAGACAACTATGTATGACATCGAAAATCTTGTTTTTTTTTATAATTTCGTATTATTTATATTTTTCATTTTTTACTTGCGACTTTGGCAAGCAAGGTACTCGTTTGGTTTATATAGGGAAGTATACTTCCCTATTTCCAATAGTGCTTAGGTATTAAAAAAGTTTTTTTACAGCAAAATAATTATATAGTACGGTACTTTAATTTTATGGTAGAGTACACATTTGTTTGATGGCGAGCCTTAAGCGCGTTGAAGTCTGTAATATAAAATATTCTGCGCGTAGGACTTAGAGATGCATAATTTTCAAATTATTATTATTTTAGCTTTACGTCCCTTGACTGGATCAATCCTTCCAGTCAAGGGCCGTAAAGCTAAAATAAAGCTAATATAATAAATCATAAATTCCAGTCTAATCGTTAGAATTATAATGTTAATCGAACTGAAATTATTAATAATCAACGTCACTTATTATGTAGCTAAAATAATAATTTCACAACAATTATTGTTAATGACAGTAATAACTGTTATATAATATAAAAAAATAATAAATAACAAAATAAACTTCATAATAATAGTACAAAGGAAGTCGTAAACTTCACCTTCCTTCTGTGCCAGTCGAGTGAGACAAGTGTTGTAACCATCCCAGCATGAATGAATGACTCATTTCACACTTATTACAACAAGTTTCTATACGGATATGTTTAATATAGTTGTGTAATTAATATGAAAGTGTCATAAGAGTCTGAAAACCTATAGGTGCTATATTGCATTGTAAAATAGGCTTTATAACCTTCCACATAATGACCTTAATATTGTGTACATATGAAAATCACATTAGAACCTAAAAAAAATACTAAAATATTATTATTATTAACATCAAATGAGTCATAATTTTCGTTTTGCTAGGTACTAAAACAAAATTCATTTTCATTTCTATTAGATATTTTTCATTATTATAAATACTTACTCATTTTGTAGTTTCACCATTTCATTAACGATTTTTTAAATTATAAAACACGTTGTAAGGTCATTTTCGTCTGAGACGCAGGTGTCATTTATTTCTCATTATCAATCTACTGGTTCCCACAGTTTTATTCGAATGAAATATAAGTATATATTATATATATAAGTATTATAATTATAAAAGAAAGAATTATTAGTATCCTCAATGTTTAAAATTTTAAATGAAAGAAACAAAATAACTGTACAACAATATACTTATACAAGTATTGAATAATACATAAAGTGTGGAACGGAGTGTCTTATCACTAGGTTCTCCCTGCCCACCCTGCTGTGCTGAGCCTAGTGCTCTGTCGTTTCCTACTTTCTACATAAATTTCCAAATATTGTGTATTTCGTGGCTTTTTCTTATTACCAGAATGAAGGAATTAAAATAATTAATTCCTCCAAGTGGGAATCGAACACACAACCATCGTGTTTACAGTAAAATGATGTAGCACCGTGCCACGAAGGTCTTTAAATATACAAATTATAACGTTAGTAACAGAAACAAACAAAACAAGACGAAATATTTATATCCTATTGATTTTGAATTACAATATTACAAACATTATAATATCCGACTAGTATTAGGAAATAGCGTGATAACTTTTTAAAAAAAGTATAACTTCCTTAGTCGTGTACTAGACACATGTTTCCTTAATGCTTACTAATATATCTTCTCGAATATTTTTACATTAATTCACGCTTATGACTTTTCCTGGTTTTGTTTTTCGTGTATTCCCTCGAAACTGATTTACGTTCTACACTCTAACTTTTTCCCTATAACAGGGTTTACTTTTTTATTATTTCGTGTTTTTGATATATTTGATCCTATTTTAATTAAGTTTAATTAAGAACTATAAGTAAAAAAAAAAACTGTAACATGTAACTGAAAGGATAGTATCAATAGCGAGTCTTGAATATGTATTGGTATTTTGCATATATTAACACTAGAAGCGCCCCCGTCCCATTTTTGTCCCAAACGCAAGTTTGATTGTATATAACTTTTTTATTTGTTAATGTATGTAGATGAAACTTTTTGACTATTACCAATTTTACACCTTTATTTAATTAAAAATATAAATAATTTTATAGCAGTCATACTTTTTGAAAAAAAATTAGATTTACCTAGAACTGCCGCTGGGTCATTTTTGTCCCGCCATTATTATTTTGTTATTTGAGGGTATAATTTGACATATTTTCATGCCTCGGGGACGAGGTGGAGGTAAAAGGGCGATGCGGGGGCGGAAAAAAATTGAATAGTAGGTTTAGCAGTCAATGCCTAAGTTTTTAGGGTTCTGTAGCTTTTAAGGAAAAAAAAAACCCTTATAAGATCATTTTTTTGTCCATCCGTCTGTCTGTGCCTTTATTTCAGGATTGCTTGGAGAAATCGAGTTGATATTCATATGAGTATATGAATATCAACTATATGACGATCTACAGTCCCTTAATTTCCTGAAAAAGCGCCCTTAAAAAAAGATATCACCATTTACATAGTAAAAAACGTGTATTTCGACACTATAAAGGGAATCAAATTAATAAGGTACTTTCAGTGAACTTAGAATTATGAAATTTGGCAGCTAGCATCTACATGTAGTACAAGTACAGGAAAAAATCTGAAAACTATACATTTATGTATAAATCTTAAAAAATAATAGCCTGAAAAGTGGGGTAAAATTGGTGTCAATACTAAATTTTGCCGCTAGTTCAAGTGAGGTATCAGATGAAAGGATGACTAAGCTAGGCTTGAATTTCAGAAAAAACACTCGATACCAAATGTGGACAATTGTAGGGTAGGTAGAGGGAACCTGGGAACCTAGTGCTATGCACTCCGCTGGCATTTTCCGCCAAATTCTGGAGGCATTACCACGCAATGTTCATCATCATCATCATCATCTGTGATGTATCACTGATGAAGAATATATTAATGCATTACTTGGCCTAATAATAATATTAACTAATTTCAATAACTTATAATTTTGTAAGAGTTATTCAGTTAGTTGTCACGACGTTAGAACGTATTTGAAATATTTGATTCTTTCTTTGTGTTTTGTTTTTTGGTACTTTTATGTTTGTTAAATAATAAGAATTGATTATTAAAGATGGTCTACATACTTTACGATTTATTTTAATAATATTTTTTTTGTATTATACCCACAATCAACATAATAAGTAGAATGGGACAAATTTGTCACGACGGCGGTTCTAGGGGGGTCTCAATCTTCGGCACTTCTAGTGTTAATCAATCACATATAGGATAGCTCAAAAATTAAGCATTTTAGAACTGTTAAATAAATAAAAATATTTCATTATAATCCTTAGACAGATACGAATATTAAAGAAGGAAGGCTATATTATTTTTTATATATTATAGTATGACATCACCATTACTTCATACTCAAATTCCCTTAAAGAAAGCGTTGACATAAGGGTCAAGCGGAACTGTGTTGAGTAACGACACTCACGTAATTCGTTACATATAAATATTTGTGTCGTCGAGTCAACGGCATCCTTTGCTAAAAACATAAAGAAATTTCTCTTCACATACGCTCCCGTGTCCGGTTTACATTTGTCGCTTTTCCTTTAAAGTAAACAACGTACGCTACTATAATAGTCGTGTCATTCCAAATTGAACCTTATTTACTAATAATAGGGTATGAGAAACGAAAATTCGTTACATTCTACTACGGCAACGTAAAAACGTATGATGTTTGCAACAGCTTTAATATGGCAAGCTGATATAAACTATATTAAACGGCAAAAAGAGCTATTTTAGCTTGAAATAGTCAAACGAAAGAATGTCATATAGTAAAATTGTCTCGTGTACATGTGCTCAACCAATTTGAAATTACTTACAAAATACATAGCCAAGCAATAATATGTTTTAACACTTTGTTATACAGACTATTAATATTTTTTTCGAAGGTAATAATATTTTTGTGTATATTTGTAAAATAAAGAGGGGGAGGCTACTTAAATACATAGGTAGTAAGCCTCCTTCAGCCCTCAGGCGACAACAGCGAAAGTAGAATGACTAATGTTTCCGTAAGGTCAATGTGAAGGCGTAGGCAATTTTGGTATTAATTATGGAAAGTTAATTTTACATGGAAATCAAATTCGCATACGTTTAAAATTTCTTTAAAAATATGAATTATTAATTGAATGTTTTATTTGAGAGAGTATGTTTTTTTTTATTTCAATTTAAATATATACATGTATATTTATGTATGTATTTAATGTAACGTATTTTCATATGTACTTATATTCAGAAGATTTTTATATAAAGAAATCAATTTGAAGATTAATTATTGTAATATCATGAATTATGAAAGTTACTATTACTCTAGAAGTTATTTCTTTAACTCCTTTTTTCAGTGTTACTTTAATTAGAAATAAGCATAATTGTAATGAAAAATTATCTACAGGATTATGCAGTATGTACTACGTATCTAATGTAAAGTATACTCTACGTTCCTTTTAACGAAGTATTTACTATTTAATAATGAGTATTTCTATGTTTTTCAGCAACTAATTTAGTATAAAAAAATTAAAAATTTAATTTGAATGAAATTCAATTATTATTTTCCCATATATTATACCTTATTTTTAATATAAAAAACCCAACATATGAACTACAGTTCTAACGTACAGACGGATACATAATAAGATGCCACTCTCTTATTAAAGACTCCAAAAACGTATACTTACAAGTGATTTTCATATAAATAAGCACACTAATATAATAACTCAAACTAATAATATATTCAATATCCCATGAGAAACTATTACGTCAGTCAAACAAAACTTTTACTAAAGACAAACCGGACGTATAAGAAAAAATAATGTATTGTCGACTTTCACTTTTTCATGTTGTTCACGAAATAAAAGACGTAAACGCCCGATTTTCGATATAATATTTAGAACTTTAACTTTTTGATGCTTAAGATCATATTTCACTGTCTTCAAATTAGGTAGACAGGTTAGATGATGAAAGACGCAGGTTGTTAGTTCATAAGGTCATAGGCCCTTCACGATGTGCGTAAAAGTATTTCTATGGTCATGTGAAAATATCTATTACTTGTAAGAAATTTAAAAATAAATTTAGATTATAATATAACAGGTTTTTAGACGCTAATATTCTTTATTGTATAGAAAATATGCTTAGACATTTGTAAAAATGTTTAATAATAGATAGAGTATAATATAGGTACAATATTATTAATTATTTTGTAAAAGAAATAATTTATTATTTATAATTAATTATTTTTTTCATTGTTGACTTTTAATTTAAGTTCTAAATAATTTTATAACGTTTATTACAACCTGAAAGTATCATTCGTGCAACTTCAATATAATATTACTCATTTGACATTTTGCTTCTTATAAAACTTACAGCAGAAATATTGTTAATTACATTTCGTTAGCTTTATTTAGTTTTTTTTAGTTTAGGCATTTATTAAAACTATTTTCTATTATTAATCTGCAAATATATATTAATTATGCTTCAATTGAAATCATCTTTTTTACTCCATCTACATACAACGAATAATTAGACAAGTAAATTGCATAAATATTGCATAACCTTATAACATCTTATATGTAAAAATACTCTCTCAGAATCTCGCAAATTATCCGCAACGAATTTTCACCTTATTGTTAGACCATGGGAAACATCCGTGACGGGCTTCGAAAACAATGGCAAAGTTCACTCGTACATAACAAGAAAAGTCTATAAAACAGACCAAGCTTTGTTACAATAAAGTATACGTAATATTTGTATCTAAGGAAACGGTGGTGCTTGAAGGAAGACCAGCCCTTTTGGGTCACTCAAAATGTGGTTTCATTTATCAATAAAATTTATTATATTGATCATATTAGCAAGTGTTAATGGAATAATACCAATACAATTACAAGAAGGTGAAGAATTTAAAGAAAACAATGTAGAAGGTTCACAGCTAAATGATTGCATCAGCAGTTCTGGAAGATCAGAGATTGGTGTTTGTTTTGGAAAAGAATTATTAAATAAATTGAATGATTACGATGAAACTGAATCTTTTAGCTTGGCCACTGGAGTTTCTCTTGTTAGGGATGAAAAAACTCCAAGGGACATTGGAAGCTTCCTTGATAAAGACCCTATGGATTTCCGGTAGGATATTAGGATGAAAAATAAGACAATTTAAAGAAATATGTTTCTCATATTTTTATTAGCACGATCTGAAATTAGATCACCTATTTGGCTCATTACTAACCATTGCGTCGTATAATAAGTCTTCTTATTGGACTTCCAAATAATACAGTTGTCTACTCTTGTCGTCCATTGTCAGCTCATCGTTCTCATAAGATCATCGGTCCATCTTATTGCCTTCAAACCAGCCTAGTTCACAATCTAATACCACATTTATCCTTGGATAAAGATGGCAATCATTAACATTTCAATAAAATATTCAATTCAGTTTATATATTTATAGTTCTAACCTAACTAATTTTACTCTATTAAAAATATTGTTTATCTAAATTATATCTTATTTTGAACAAAATAAGATTTAAAGATGCAATACAATAGCCAAAAAAAATCAACCAAATTTAAATGTATACAAACAAATACTTCAGATCCATAATAGAAGATGCAAGCGGACTGATATCGAAACGCTCTCTACACTGGGACCTTGGTACATTCTATCCCGGCTTAGTTATGCGAATTGGACCTACACTGGCTAATGGAATATTGGAATTTGTTATTGATCCCAGAATAAAAGATAGAACTTATCAGCAGCCAGCAGAAGTGACTACTGGTAAGTTTAAATAAGTTATAATCTTAAAATCTCTCTAAGTAAATTAAATTTAAGTAATTAATTTACTCTTACACTTAAAATACAATCCTCCTTTTGGACTTTGCCGCAATCGAGTAAAATATATTCCTGCACACATAAATTTTTGAGTATTTATAAACAGTGCCATCTATCTTCTACTTCATGAACCATTCACAAAGCGTAACATGAGTCAAGGCCAACACAACATTGAACTTGACAGTGCGCCATCTTTCGGGAAACCTTGTAAATTTCACAATGAAGTTCAAGATCGATATTTGTTTTATATTATTGTTGATTTTATCAATTAGAACATTAATATATATAAATAAATAAAACTACTTATAGTACAGCTTGATTTTGTATATTAATACTACTTTGACTGAACCATATATGATGATGTATGAGCTTTCAAATAGATTTTCCACTGTAACAAAAAAAATGTTATACCATAGAAAATAAGAATTCAAAAACTTTATGTAGGTAAAAAAATAAAGAATAATTTTATGTATCCCTTCAGCAACCAATACGAGAAGATAAAATTTACAACATAAATATTTACCTAATTCATAACTAAAGTACCCCTCAAAAATACAAATAATTTTCAGGTCGACTACTAGCGAGAAATTTACTGGTACCATTTCTACTGGGATTTAAGTTTCACGTATCTACACTGCTACCGCTTTTACTTGGCCTGTTACTATTGGCAAGTAAAAAGGCATTTTTACTTGCCAAGTTAGCACTCTTCGCAGTAACTCTGTTCAGCGGGGGATCATCTTGGGGTGGCCAAGATCACTACAACGGTTTTGCTCCCGGATTGTCTTCTTATACATCACAAGATAGTGTTGGACACTATCAAGGTCATCATAGCTCTGGAGGTATGATTTAATGGATGTTTTAGCTTCACTCTACAGAGTGGATACATAATAGGGTAGATAGTTGTACCCTGGGAACCCAATGTTAGAATATTCCGTTTCCATTAAGCCAAGCAAGTTAATTTATTGTACTTATTAGAGTACTTTTTAAATACATTTTTACATTCTTTAAAATTTGACTAAGTCAACGTATAATTTGTATTTAAATATGCCAATAGTTATGTTTATATAAATAACCATTATGTATGTAATCATTGGGTATTATAAAACAATTTATATTATATATTTTTTTTCATTTAAATATATAAATTAGATCAACCAGGAATTATAGAGTTACATTTTCAGGATACTACCGTGACAACAGACATCTTCAACATAGCGATTACTTTTATAAAGAGAAGTCAGTAGAGTCCACAGCATCACCTATTACACCGGATGAGCTGCGAGATAGACTAGAACGATTTTTTGTAACAAAAAAAGAAGATCAAAAAGACGATGGAAAAATAAGAAACGCAAGAAATTTCGCTTGGACGCCAATAAATGGATGAATTAAAAAATATATATGTTTAACATTTGGAAAAAAAGACTCTAGTCAGTAAGAAATTTTGTCGAACGTTTTCTCTAAATTGTTAAATTTTATTTCTTGAATAAATGTTTATATATAATTTTTTATTCCATTTTACTTCTGTTCATAAGAATGATACTGAATAAGCTTCATTCTGTGCAACATGTTAAAAATGATGTACCTATTTATGTATATCTCAAGTAAAAAACGGAATATTAAAAATAAAAGCAATTTAAATTTGAAAAATATTGTTGAAAATTTTCTTACTTTTCTTTTAAATTTTCTTACGAGCTTTAATTTGGAGCTCATTTTTATAAAACTACTACAATCGACACGAAATGTACCTTCAATGATGTACAACTTGCCCTGCAATTTTACTCATTATGTAGGACATTTATACGTTTCCACGCTCTGAATATCTCCGAACAACTATCTATTCAAAAGTAATATTCTAATGAAAATATTATTTGCTATTTCATTTTCGTATGAATGTCGCATTTATGAAAAAGTAAGCATTAAAAATTAAGCATTTCATTTAAATATTTATTGATGAACTTCATACATGGTAATGTAATCTGAAAAATTGACAGATTTGTATAAGCACTAATAGATAAATGTGTAAACATAAAAACAATGAAGAAGAAGAACGTAAAGAACCTTTAAGGCTGCCGAACTAGTAACAAAAAAAAGCACAGCGTTAAATTCCGCTACTACACACGCTATATTTATAAAAATAGGCACTACATGCAGAACGCGGTGTTATAACGTTAGGAAAAAAAAGTAAATTAAAGGTATATTTCTAAATCATTACATTAATTAATATTAGTATTTCCTTTAGTTTAGTATTAGTAGCTAGCAGTCGTATTACAGTCAGACAATGTAGATGTTTATTTTTTGCTAAGAATTTTGTCGCAATCGGAAAAAAATCTGACGAAGCGGAAAATTAATTGTCGATAGTAGAGAGACGTATCTCTATATTTTTCAACACCTCGTATTATATGTAGAAAGAATCAATTTAGAATTTTTTGGAAGTTTATGAACTACAATACAAATAATAACATATTAAAACCAAATACCCATATAAAAATCTGAACAAGCCCATAGATAAAACCACGCTATTGTTAGCAACAGCGAGTATCTAACAAGCAATTCTCGCGCACTGATTTATAATCAGCCACCTCTTGAAGAATTTTCTTAACTTTCATCGTTTTTTCATGGCCATTATCAGCCAGCTATATGTGCATGCATCGCGTGCCAGCTCTGCATGCATAGCTTCGTTCGTGCTTCAACTAATTCTAAGCTTTCTCAATATTTCTTAGCACTGAATCGGGCTAAATAACTGAATTGATCTGCTCTAAATGATTTTTGAATATGGACGCACTTTCTTATGTACAGTTGATTCTTTATATTGCTATTTTAATTAGCATCCTTTTATGGCATTGCTGTACAGCATTTAACTATAAGGCGATAGTTGTGGGTTCGATTCCTACTAGGGGGAATTATTTTTTTACTCGCCTTGGATTCAAATAGAGCGAGACGGTCGGTTCGGCTAGACGGGTTCGCAATTCCTCGAAAATTAGGAACGTAGTGTTAAAACAGTCCGTTCTCTACTTTTCAAACCAATCTACGAAGCGAAGAAATGAAAATATTAATAGATCGAGTGAGGATCGAACCTACAACCGTCGCGTTACAGTCACACCTTATACCAATTAAAGGAACGAAGTGTCTTAACTTGTGAAAGCGTGAAGCTATTTTTTGTGTTCTTTAAATTGACACCTTAATAGATAATATGGTTATGTATTCATGTGATAGTCGTGGACTCAAATTTTATCCAAATATTTATAAAAAAAATCAGGCTCACGCTGTATCCCGCATATAGCATGGGTAGGCAGAGGGAACCTAGTGATAAGACACGCCATTGACCAGTTTTCGCCTTCAGATTTTCAGACATTTCGTATTGAGACGCGGAACTCAACGCCGGACTTTTGCCCTGTTGCCATAGCATAATAATTCATATTCATTCATTCTGTTGCCATAGCATAATAATTCATATTCAAATAATAATTCATTCCCTCGAGTGAGGATCGATCGGACCCTTGTGCCCCTGCGTCACGACAGCCAAAATTTTTATGTAAAATATATTTATTCTTACCTGATAAAAAAGATCTAGAAAGAATTTTCTTGTTTTGGGCATCAAATTCAAGAACAAATTCACTTATCTTTGGATATTTTTTAAAATATATTTAAAGTATAAGTAAATTATATTAAAGTTAGATTAAAAATTGTTTTCTTTTTATGGATAAAAAAAATTATACCTTCTAATTTGAATGGGTCTATAGTTTTTCTACAATAATTTTTTATGGCACAATAGAAACGCCAGAATAACAGAATTATTTTAATAAATAATCAAAATAAATCAAATATTTAATATTAATAGTTGTTTCAGAATATTTATGTTTATTGTTCCAGAAGATTGGTAAGCTAAGCAAGGAATAAGGAAGCGCCCAAGTTTTTAAATAAAAATATTTACGCAACTGTAGTAAACGTTCTAAGAAGAACAAAACACAGTACAAAAAATCGACGATTAAAATATTACATTTATTTTCGTATTAAATCAAAATAAATATTAAAAAAATATATTTATTATCAACAACTTATAAATACTGTTTTTAATTAATTAAATAAATATATTTTATGGGGAACGTAGTGTCTTAACACTAAGTTCCCCTAGTGTGTGTGTACAGAGTGAAGCTGTATACATATAAAACTAAATATATTTTATATGATATCTCAAATTATAATCTTCTGTGCATAAACTTTTATTTTTAAATAGTACCTAGTCATAGAAATACATAAAAATATTTCTAACGACTAAAGAGGCAGGGTTTCAGCGGTGTTTCTCGCAAAATTTTCCTATTTCTTGTTGTATGTATATGTATAGTATATTTACACAAAATACATAAGGTATTTATTACTAATAGACAGTTACTAATATATCAAAATCGTACTTATTCAACCCGCTTACTCAAAAAAACAATGTAATGGTTAGATCCCAAATCTGAATAAATGGATTAGACGTAGAAATGATTGGAATTTATATTCCAGACTGGTCTGTCCGTGACATCCACGATTATTTATTTACTAATGTGAATTGATTTCGTGGTCTAATAGCATCATCAAGTTGAAGACTATATACATTGAAAATTAAAGTGTCAATCAATTCAATAATATGGTTATTTTTGTAACAATATTGTTGAAAAAAAAAATAGTTAAAATTGATATATTTTTTGATCCAATTCAAATAAAACAAATACTAAATGTTAAGGGAAGTTTACTTAAAAACAATTGTGATTTAAATTGCATTAAAACCTGTTAAGCCGATTCTGAGATTAGCGTGCACAAGCGCACAGACGGACAGACACAAATTTCTCATACATCTTCCACGGACAGAGAGCGATCAGTTACAATTGTATTACATGTATAGATATAAAATAAAAGTCGTTTATTAGAATAAGAAAAATTCTATATAATATGTCCACTGGCCCTTGAAGGTTTTAAAATAAAACAATACACCGTTTAAAACTATTTATCCATATCATCTTCCTGCATTGTATTATAATTAAATACATACATATAAATACAATATATAATATTATAATTATTACAATACAAAATAAAGCATTATACAAATACTATACAAATACATAATTACGTATATTAAATTATATAAAAGGTACTCGCGTAACCACCTTGTCATTGTTTGACAATAAATAAATAAATAGGACTCGGATATAACATTATAAATAAATTAATAATTAATAATAATAATATATGTACTTATTATCTATCAATCTATCTTATATAATTCAATATCTATAGCTCTCCTCTTAGATATAATAAAATATTTAAAGTCCGAAGTAAACACGCTACTGTACGCTTAACACGAATTAAACTTAACCTATTTTTACAATATTAGACCAAAATTCGTAGCAACAGAAATGCACAGTACCCGTCGACTAGCCTAATTTATAATAAAAATTGAATAAATAACTTTAAAAATCTATAACTTAAATAATAATTAACTAGTTTGGTGCACTGATTATAAATTTAAATAAATAAATTAATTAACTTATTCACATAACACTAAATACATGCGATTATAAATATTAAGCATCTTACGTACATTGGAATATATTTCCCTAACAGCTAAATAATTAGTTACAATTGTATGTCTGTCGTATGAATTAACATCAATCTAAATATATACTTGTCTCCTACTCGCGTGTGCAGAAATTAACTTCGGAGGTAATATACGTATATTTGGTGAATATGCCGCGTCGTATTTTGTAAAAGGTCGTAAGTCTTCTATATGTTTAGTGGTGTTTTACTGCTGTTGTTTAGCGTAGGCTCTGTAGGCTCTATCCTGAGCTGCAGCCTCTTCCTCAACGCTTCTTCTGTAGTGCCCACCTGGACCGGATGTGTCGAAGTCACCGCCATAATGAGAAGACGAGTAAGTATGACTTTGTGATACTTGTGGATGCTTGACTATCTCATACGTTGTTTTCTCATGTGCTTCTCCTCCAGCCACTAATTTCTTCAAACCAATGATAGCAGATAATAGTAAAGCAATTTTACCGATCAACAGTGCCTTGCCGGCAATCAAGGCAATAGCTTGAAAAGCCATAGCCAAGAAACCTCCCTTGATTGCGATTCCAGCCATGATAGGACCTATCATCTTCTTCAACTTGCCTCTTGCTTCGTCAAATGATCTTCCCATATCAGCTCCAACACTTGCCGGTGATATAATGACCCGGTGAGTTTGCATCAACTTTGAAGTTGTGAGGCTCAGAAGTTTGTCTACTTCATCCGAACTTAAAGAATTTAAATCACCTTCTGGTATAGAAGAGGGGAAAGCCCTCCCGTGGTTCGCTATCCGAACCAAGGAAAATCCATCAAAAATTGGAAGTGTTTCCATTCTAGCAGCTCTGTCGATTGCTTTAGTTGCTTGAATCTTATAACATTTGAGGATATCCTGCGACTTTTTACAATCATCGTACAGCCTTCTTAGGAGCTTCTTGCCTGCTCCGAAGGTGTCTGTTGAGGCTGAGGCCAAGGTGACACAAAAGCACAGGACAATTATCCCGCGGGGACTCATCGTGACAAAAAACCGCGGTGTCCCGTTAACGTCACTCGTGTCCACTCAATGCGCTTGCGCCTATTGAAATGTGTAGAAAACACATGAGCACTGGCATTTATCTATTTTCACCGGGAACTGCATTTATCTATAAATCTTTTAGAGCGTGCAATCGTTGCATCGTATTGTCGTGCACTGAGGCGTGCATGTATACGTGGGGTGGCGTGCATGTGTGCACCTGGTATCAGTGTGTTGGTATCGATGTTCGCTCTCATGAGGACGACGTGGTCAATGTCAATGTCACAATGAAAATAGGACATTTTTCAAAATGACCAATTTTTTTTAAATATTTTTTTTGTTCGCCTTATACAGACATTTTTTTTATTAATCTTTTTATTTAATTCTTTGTTAAATATACCCATTATAAAAGCAATCTGCTACATTTTTGATGTAAAAAATTTAAGAACTATTTTAAAGTTTTTACCGCATGTAATAAATAATACAGGGGTATATTTACACAACCCTTGCAGATAAGAAAATTGACATTTCAAATAAATGAAATCTTTCCTTTCTCAATTTCAAAGATATCACGATATCAACTATACTAATGTTATGAACCTCGAGAGTTTGTTTGGTTAAGCGAATTAATCTCAAAAACTACTGATTGAATTGATTTTTAGCTTCACGCTGTATCCTGCGTGTATCCCGCATGTAACACTCGGCTCGCCACTTTCTGAGCAGTATTCGAATTTATAAATATTGTGTTCGAAAACACACTGCGCCACAACGACGTTCATTATAATATATTTCATTATAATTTTTCGTTGTTTATAATTTATAGTCATTTTATAAATTGCTTTAAGCTTGCAGTTGAGCTACAGCATATAACAGGATGCGTAATGGTCTTAATTACGATTATGATCGCGACTGATTTTAGCAATATAATTGGCCTAGATACGTTTATAAATATATTTTTTTCTTTTTTTCTTTATTCCATTTTTCTTCTCGTTGTGTTTCACAATATTGTACGAAAAAAAAATATTTTACAGCTATATAACGTCCATACGCATTAATGAACATAAAAAGATTTTTTCAATTCAACTAAGCAAACAATAATATTTTATATAATAATCAAGAAAATATTTTAAATAAGGAAAAAGATATAACAAACGTTACTTTTTTAGTCAAGTATGAAATTTTATGTAAATATTATTATTTAAAATTGAATATGAACTTAGTTTAGCGGAAGTATACACTAATTTTGTTCATTTTACTTTTAATTAATTACAAATATAGGTTTTGTAAAGGATTTTTTTCTGAAAAATATGTGCAAAGTATCAATTTTCATAGTGTATTTGTATTTTTTGGATTTACTTGTATTTCCTAAAATCAATTCAGACAGACACGCAGGCAGGCAAATTTACGAGAAAGTCTCTAATATTTCCATTTTATTCATTTAAGGTACGGATTTCTAAAAATTTATTCTAAATATGTATATGGAAAAATAATTAGTATATTTGACACAAAATCAGCAAAAAAGGTTCGACCCTTTCGTTTTAAGATACTATAATTTTATTTTATTAGTTTTATAATTAAATATGATTTTTTATTAGTTTTATAATTGTTTAATATCCAGTTCCTAAAGTCAACGTCTGTTCGCGTGCAAGTTATTATATAATTATTGAGTAATTGCAAATCTATTCTTCTACTATGATATATTGCCTTAGACTGGGTAATTATATTGTTAGCTGTGCGGTTCAATATTCCAATAGATTCATTTTTTATGACGAAAATAAATAAAGCAAGTGACATATTGTGTTCTTTTTTGTATATTCACATAATATATTGTATATAATAGATTGAATTATAGTTTTATTTTTAGTTAACTTTCAGTATATATTAAGAAACGTTTAATGTATTTACTTTTTAACATTTAAATAATATTTATCATAGCGGCACATTGAATCGTGCAGAATACTAAGGTAGGCAGAGGGAACCTAGTGTTAAGATAATCTGTTACCATTAAAACACAGTGTGTACAGACTCATTTTTGTTTACAGAAGCGCGGCTTGTTTTGGGTTCGAACCCCACTCGAGGAAATTATATATTTATTTTGATTTATATTTTATTTTTTTCGCTCTGGTGTCTAAGCAAAGCGCGGCATTGAGTTCTGCTACTCAACTCACTATCGCCTCCTGAATTCGTCGGAAAGTGGGGAACAGAGTGTCTTAACACTAGGTTCCGGCCTGCTGCGTGCGGGGTCCAGCGTGATGCTGATCCTTTTTCGTACACCGGTAAGAAGACAGAGCCCGGCGTTGAGTTTCGCCACTGAACACACAATGTGTAGAAAATTTGGCAGAAAGCGGGGAACGAAGTGTCTTAATACTAGGTTTCCATTGCCATTAATTTATTAATATTTTGTAATTCATAGCAGTATGGTATATATGAGTTCTGCAACAATAAACTCGACGCAAAATGAAAAACTTGAATATTATAAATTGTATTTTTTAAATATTGCCAATTAAAAATCAGCTGCGCCAATTAAATTCTCTTAGCAAGTTAAATTTAAGGTAAAATATTTTTTTTTGAAAAATTTAAAGAAAATTTTAGAGAAATTGTGTCCTTCACATAAACTGAACTTTTTAAATGACTTTGACCTCTCGTAAATAAAATATTTCAACTCAATTATACAGACAAAATATTAAAATTTGATCGTGTGTCATAATTTTAATATATGGGGCTCCTCTAATTTCTCAATTCACTTCCCATGTCATTCCTTTATAATAAATGTAATAATATTCCAATTATATACTCCTGAAGAGGCCGTCGTGACACTGGGGAGTGCCCCAGGAGCTTGTGACAGTAATCGGTTCATTTACACCTAAATACTAATACAGTGAATGAAGCAACTCGCGCTTATATAGTGGTGTAGCGGTAATGGCATTGAAAGTGACTTGAGCATAACTACAGAAGGTTATAGTAATAATATTGTTAATTTTTAATGTCTTGTTTAATCTCAATAAATACAGATATATAACTTACAAATTAATGTCAAATGTTCAAGACATTGGCTTTTTTGGCTTCACTTAAATTATATATACAAAGGTGACTTAGTGTTAAGACACTTTGTTGCCGGTTATTTATTATTATTAGTTGCCTTTTGAAAACGTATTTGTTTAATACTGTTTAACCCCGAAAATTTGTACGCAAGAAACTAACGATGTTACTACGATAAGTGCTACTATTACGGCTATTGTTAATTTTATACATACGAGGAAATACCTTAAAATATAACTAACTTAACTTGCCTTCAAGTCGTATCCCTAGCGGGGAAGTCGGAGAGAACGGAGCTCCAACGGCTTACGGTCTCTGTGTACCTCTTTCAATGTCATCAACCTCTTCATATATGTTTTCCAGAATCTTTGATAGTGTGTTTTTGATGGTCAACAGAGATCTCCCCCTACCTCTCTTACCGCTCACTTGTACTTCATAAATCTTAAAATATAATAAACACAATAAATCCTTGAAATATAATAAGCAAAATAAATTCAATATAATAAAAAGTATATATTTTGTTATTTAATTTTAATCATAAAACTCTCATTTTCAATAATCACAGTTCAAAAAAAGAAAAAACAATGACAATGTATTTCATTTTATTATTTGACATTTTGTTTTGTCAAATACAAAATTGTCATATTTATTATATGTAAATTGCAATAAAATTAACTTTGTATTTTCTACGTGACCACCTGTAGGTGTACTTTATGCATATCAGTAAATATTCTTCTAAGCAAGTGCTTCATCTAGAGCACAATGTTATTTACAGGTAACTTTTTATTTAAATTACTATTTTTTTTTTGTAGGCAGAAGGAACCTAGAGTTAAGACCTTTCGTTACCCACGTACCACCTTATTCTCGAGGCATTACATGTGAACTAGCGGAACTTAACGCTTGTTCTGTTACCAGAGCGAGGAAGTGAAAATGGTGATCATAGTGTCTCAACACTACGTTCCCTTTGCCTACTCTGGTGTGTGCGGGATACAGCGTGAAGCTGATTTATTCTATATACCTTAATGAGAATGTAATCTAACTTTTAATTAAGTACAAGTGAAATTTCTCTGTTCTAAATACACATTTCACACACCAATTAGCTACAGTAAAACAAAAACATAAACAATAGGTAAAAACATTTAAAAAACATTTGAGTTAAAGTTGTCTTTTACTTCCCATGACGAAAAATGTGCCACTAAGTGATGTTATATGGACTTGTCACGATTGAAACAATATATTATTTAGATATATAATAATATTTTGCTTTTAGATAATCAAGAGCGAATTCTTATGGTAGAATTGAATATGCTCCTATTTTATTTTGCTTTTTTTTATGGAAAAGGACAAGGCAAACGAGCGTTCGGGTCACCTGATGATGATCACCGCCGCCCACGACCCCGTGCTGCATCAGAGGAGCTACAGGTGCGTTGCCGGCCTTACCAAAATACTTATGAGACCAATATACAATTTTGTTTAAAAAAGAAAGAAAAGAATTTTCTCCAGTCTTAAAAATCAGAGTAATTATGTTTTATTTTTATTTTAACTAAATTTTAATAATTCAAATCTTAAAAAGATTTTGGTAACAAATATATATTACAGTAGGACAAATATTCTGTAAGCATAAACATTGTGTTAATTTAAAAAATAACATGGCCAGTTTAATCATAAGGGTCTACAGTCTACACTATAAACATCAATTAGAACAACAAGTGTTCCGTGACATTTGACACTAAATACGCCTTATTTGATTAAGCATTATAATATGCACTATTAACATTTTTAAAGTACTATTCCACACTAAGAATAAAAAAATATTTTTAGGAAATCTTTTGAAAATTATATTTTTGTTAACTTTGTAGGGAGATTTTTACGAATTCATGGTACCCTTAAATTATTTCTAAAACGTTAACATAAATAAGTTGTACACTAATGTTTTATACAAGTGTATACATATTTTCACCTAGTTTAATAAGAACGTATGTCTTAGTGGTCAATTCAGAAGGGCCGTTAACAAAGGATGCGTATTCGAATCCCGCTACGCTAAAATTTTTATACGTTTTCTAAAAATATTGTAATATACAATAACCAATACTCAAAACAGATTTGATCGTAGACCTACATATCTTTTTGTATATATCATTATAGCCTTTTCTTTTTTTCTTATATTTACCTACATTACCACCTTTATTCACAGGTGTCATTACACGAACAATGCTAGCACTTATAGTGCGCATTCATAATCACTAAATAGTAAGAAGTGGAAGAGGATGATTTTTAGAACAAATGTCAAGGTTGTAATAAATGTAACTGTATATAAGCTGTATTATTTATCTTCCTTTTAGTTCAGTAGTTTTGCTGTAAATGAGATAGCAGTTGTTGGTTCAATCTTATAATTCGTTTAAGGATAAGCAACGTTTTCGAAATTGTAATAAGAATTTAAAATAAATATTTAGTATAGATTAAGTCTAGTTATAATGTAGATACCATATATATAGATAGGAGATATACATTGTTTGCTATACTAAAATAAATGTAATCGTAAAAGATGTTATAATAGAAAAAATATGTATAAAAGTATACCGTAGTAACCGATTACAAGCGGTCACCAACTTTCAACAATTTTTTTTATGTATACTATCTCGCACATCAAATGCTATGCTAAGGTCATTACAACCATCATTATTCTTAAAACATCAATTAACAAGCGAAAGTAAGGTTCTCTTAGAGAAACTGAATATTCATACATAATTTTAAAATTCTGAGCAAAAACCTGCAATTAAGTTTTATATTCCAATTTAAATTGAATTTAGTAGTAACTGCTAACTATTGAACGTTTCATGATGGCGTCATTGTGTTTTGTTTTCTTTTTTTCTATATTATCTCTAGTATTGATGTCATAAATTGTACTGATATTTTTTATTAAACTGTCAGGACTGTTTTTTTTATTTACTTGAGACTTTTTGTTGGCATTATGTGGTTTGGCGGCCCTATTAGTTTGGTCTTTCTGGTTTTAGTCATGTTTATTTTAAAAAATGTATATTTTAATCCTTGCTTCACGTGTGTAGTGTAGACAGAGAGAAACTAGTTGTAAAGACCTCCGTTCTACACTCTCCGCTCGTTTCGGATTATTTAGTTCCGGGAATTCGAATACAAAACAAAGCTTCAATGTAAGCCTTTGTACCTTCCGTCAAAGTGAACAGTGATATAAAACTCTTTTTTTCTCTCTTTCTCTTTCATTTGACCACGCGGGCGAAGCCGCAGGTATCAGCCAGTAATAGATACAAATCGGTATACACGCATCAAGCCTAGAAAGTGGCCATTGAATGAGTTTATGAGAATCACATGAACAAGATGCTCATTCACATTTGCCTACTTACTTATTGCCATACATATTTCAAGACCATTAGTGCGATTCGTTATTACTACTGAAGTACTGGTGTTGTTTTCTCACTAAATATCGTGGGTGATGTGTATATCGTAGCTCAGTAGAAAATTTACTGGATACAACTGTGGTGTGATATACAAATCTACAACATGAAGAATTGTTTCACGCTGTATTCCGCCCACAGCAGGATAGGCAAAGCGAATCTAGTTTTAAGACACTCTGTTCCCCACTTTTCGCCTTTTTCGAGGCATTGCGTTTTAAGTGGCGGAACTCAAGGCTATATTGCCGTGGTGCCAGAGCGAAGAGACAAAAGTATTGATCACAATTTTTTTTTTAATTAAGTCAAATTTAAATATTTTACGCTTTAAGTATTTCTATTAAATTAAGATATATGTTTTTCACGCAAACTGCACTTGAGACAGTCGTAGCACAGCGGCACAGATTTTGTAAAGGCGATAGTTCCGAGTTTGATTCTCACTTGGAGGAATGAATAATTTTCATCCGAAGCTTGGTCTGACTTCCGCCACTAAACACGCAATATCTCCAGAATTTGAGGAAAAGTAGGGAACGGAAGTGTCTTTGAAAAAAAATGGTAAATTTAAAGCTTATTTATGCTTTAGTTATAAAGTTATCTCGTTGTGTAAGCTGCTATTTTAATTTTTTCAGATTTAATTCTATCTGAATCCTTCCTATTCTTTAAGCAAAAAATATAAAATTTATGTATTTCCGATTTATTAGTTAGTTTTTGTTTTATGTAAACAGGAAGGATCTAATATAATAAATAACGATTATTTAATTATTGTTTTAGTATTCCGTATTTTTCACATGCAAGGTGTTATAAATGGGAGTTACTAAAAATGGATGAGGTATTATTTTTCTTATTGTTGTTAAGTCATCTTTAATTTATGTTGTTTTTTAATTTATTTTTGTTCCTTTCTTACTTTCAAAGTACCTATATATATTTTTTTTAAATTACAAAAGAACGGTTAATTGTAATCATAACTACAGTCATTTGTCCAAATATATAAATAACCTATAATAATTATTTTCTTCCATGTATGTCTGATTACTTCGCTAGGGATACACTGTGAGCCAAAGTCATATATATCAAATAAAATATATAACCATATGTCAGCAAAAATGAAATACTATAAAATATAAAAAACCACATAATATTTTTTTATCCCAAATTTAACTATCCCCTTATATATTGTTTATTTTAAATTTACCTTATCCAATTGTAAAGATGCTATCGTTTAATCACGACCTACCAAGACTAGCACAATTTTCCACTTAGATACTCACACAAACATCGTGTGCACGTTTCACACTCACTGGCCTCATGATTTTCTCATACATTCTCAGTAACATAAAATTTTATGAAACATTACAAGCCATCTAATATGGGGATAGCCTCAGAGAGCGTACCCCCGATCTTAGAGGCACAATTCATTTTGTAGTGTACATAGCCTATAAATACGCGTTGCTTGCGAACATTCAAACAGTCTTTTTTATTGCACCATCAGAATCGCATCAAAATGATTAAAGTAATAATCCCTTTAGCTTTCCTGGTAGTAGTGGCGGCGGCAGACAATTTCGGCATGAAATATGCCATGAGGATATATGAAGATTGTCAAAAATCTGAAGGTCTTGTGCCATGTTTGAAGAAGAAGGCAATCGTGTTCTTCGATAGAGCAGCAAGAATGGAAGCCATACCGTTGGTCGATGGTTTAGATATAGTAAAAACCTCGGATGTAGAGACAGTGCCTGTAAGTGAAAACGATATTGATGCGAGCTTACCAAGGAACTTGGAGAGCAAGGATGAAGCGTTATCCACGATGCTGTGGGACAGGATAGCCGCGTTCGCTAACTCCAGGACTGTTCAGCTGTCGCTTCCTAAAATGACTGGCTCTGAACTTAATAAGGGTGTAGAAGAAGGTAATTTTAACTTTTTTTTTTATTTAACCACCCTTGAATAATTATGTTAATGAGCAGTGCATCATTTCATTGCATATAAGTAGATTTTTTAAATAATTTTAATTATTTTTTTATATTGATATGACTAATTATATACGTCATATTTCTGAATATTTTACTTTTTATGAGTACACATAGAATAAGGTCAATATTTTCGTTATATTTGTTTATTAAAATTAAAAAAAAAACTTAATTTAATGAACCCCCTGCCAAAACGAACAATATTTATAATAAATATATAGAAAATGAATTCTTGTAAATTTTCAAATACAAGAATTCACTGGATTTGCAAGTAACCTTCTAAGCTCATCCTGTTATTCGCACTTTCTCTAAGTAAAGGGACTGAAACTATACATTAAGCACCGCTATTTCGATATCAACTTAGAAACGACTATTTATATCCACAGAGCTTTGGCATTTAAGCTTTTACTCGATTTAAATTATTTGTAGGAAGCTTTCGTATATTTATTTCAAAGTTTATTTTACGAGGCCAGTCGTGGTGCAGGAACACAAGTGTGTGACTGAAAAAGCAACTGGTTGTAGGTTCAATCCCCAGTCAAGGAAATTAAATATTTGTTTAATTTTTTTTTTTTCCGCTCTGGTATCGAAGCAAATCGCGATTCAAAAAACACAGTTTTGAGGAAGTAGAGCTTACCTTTTTTTTCGAAATACCTTTAAAAATTATCAAGTTCAAGATGTGTAGGGTTGGCAAAAAATTAAAATTACTTTCCTTATGCCCCATGCATTAACATTTTCAAGTATTGGATAAACAGCTATTTGTATGATAACCGTCGATTAATTGCCTGTAACGTGTAGAACATCAAATAAAAATGTATCTCGGAATACATATGTATACGAGTACAACATACATTACCATAAACATGTAATTATTAAGATTAGTCTCTAATTATTTTTTTCTTGAATCTTAAAGACCGAATAAAATATGCATCCATTAGTATCAGTCAACCAAATTATATTGACTTAATGGGAACAGAGTGTCTTGACACTAGGTCGTCATGGGTACCTGCGTACCGCTATGCGCGGGATACAGCGTTAAGCAAAAAAATAAAAAATATATGTAATTATGTATATAGATTTCCTTGTTTTAGTTGTAGCAAAATAAAACGCGAAATTGAGTTCCACCACTATACGCAGTGTCTCGAAAATTTGAGAATGAAGTGTCTTTTCACCAAGTTCCCTCTGCCTTTCAGATGAGAATTATATTATTTTTTATATTTAAAAGAATATTCGACAATTATTTTACCATGTCAAGTCTCACATACCGTTTCCAAAGTTCCAAGTACATTACATACCATAACCAATCATTTCCCAACGTAACAGTAATCGTAAAACACTCGTACTATCATCACAGAAGAACATTAAAACGGAGAAAGGTAATAATACAATAAAACAATAATTGTTATTTTCGACACTTTCCAATAATAGACACGATGTCGTGAGAACTTTGACCTTAGGTGTAATTGTAGGTTTGGGTAAATAAATATTTTTTTAATTACTTAGAATTATATAGATATTCATATTTTTTTGACAGAATTCCTATATTTTTTTAATATGACTGTGACTTCTACAAACCCTGAAAAAAAAATCAATTTAAAAATCTCAAAGCTGTCGAAAATCATTTACATGACACATTTCCTAGTAACGTATACTAGTAGACAATAAATAATAGTTTAGTGCTTGAACCGGTCCGGTTCAAACGCATAAAGTCACTCTGGTAACGAGGCAAAGCGCGGCGTTGAGTTCCGAAACTCAACACACATTACCTCCAAAATTCGGCGGAAATGCGGGAACGGAAGTGTCTTAATGGCAACGGAGTGCGGAACACAGAAAAAAATGGACTTTAAGTAACATTCTAAGGAAGTTTTCAGTAGCGTGTTAGCATTACGCGTATATTTATTTTTAAGTCTATAGTAAATGTCGGAACCTATTTTGATTAATAGTTAGTTACTTGTACATTATCCAAAGTCATGCACAAAATTATTTATACACGCAAATGACTCTAAAAGTAAATTATGTAGGGAAATCATGCGAAAACGCGAAAACATTAGTGTAGAAGCTAATTTTATGTAGTATTTAAGTGCTATTGTTTTTTATGTAAATTAGTGATGTCACTTTTATGTCGAAAACAGTATTAATGCACTAGTTTTTACTGCCTTTCCTATAGTCTTAGGAAATATGAAATAAGATATATGAAATAAAAAAATCAATAATGTAATAACTTCTATAAATAAGAGGACAACATGATTTTTTTTCAAATACTAACGTGTGAATGTGAATGTTTTTTTTATACTAGCTCTCACCTGGAGCTTCGTCCCTGTGGTTATAAAATAATATTCACATGTCATACATGACATATGCCACATTTTAAGCGTGAAAATTAAAATGAGCGCAAATACATTGATTAACGTGATATTATATAGTCCATTGCTTACCTCAATAAATAGAGTATCTAACAAAGCAAAAACTTCTTCAATTTGAACTAATAGTTCCTGAGATGAACACGCTCAATCAAACAAACTCTTCAGCTTTATAATATAAGGATAGAAAGGAAAGATTCCAAAACTAGTTAATATTTAACATATATGAAACAAATATTTGTATATATACTCAGTATAATCGTTTGTCCCGGTCTGTTTAAAACAATGCCTGACGTAAATCACCCTGCCATATTATAATACTTCTTTAAGCACTTGTCATTTTCACTGGTATCGTTGCTCATGTAATTTGTCAAGATTGCTAGATTTATAGAGACGTTATTATCAGCTTTATCAAATATAGCAGAGTAGGAACAGGGAACTTGGGAACGAATTCTGGAGGAATTGCGTGTTGAGTGGCAGAATTCAACAACGCGCCTCCTACCACTAACTGTTGCGTTAAACTGCGTAAACTACTTGCGTTCGCCAAGATATACTATGTAGCTTATACATTTACAATATTATTACATTAAAAATCATTAATAGTATTAACTCGAAAATATTAAAAAATATATATTTACGTGAGTATAAAAATAATTTCAGGACGAGGAAAGATGAAGAAAATGATGGGAATGATGATGATGGGAGCCGCAATGAAAATGGCAGCAATGATACCGCTCGCGATCGCCGGGCTGTTCGTGTTGGCTGGCAAAGCTTTGATAGTTTCTAAGGTAATGTAAAATCGATTCTTAATACGATCTGAGTTTAAATTACAAATATAATACACAATTCACTATTGTACACTAGGCATTATAAAGAGACCAAATTCTTTAAAGCTTATTAATACTAAAAAAGCTTCTTAAGCTCATGAGGTTTTATTTTACTTCTTAATAGGTTTTCATTACTTTAATGCCTAAAAGTAGATTATTTAGGTACTTTAGCTCCACAAAGCAAGTACTTGATATTATTTACCTTTGAGACCGTCGTGGTGCAGGGGCTCAAGGGTGTTTGTATGGCAACAGTTCCGGGTTCGATATCCACTCGAGGTAAATTAATTATTATTTATTAATATTTTCATTTCTTCGCTCTGGCACCAAGGCAAAAAGCCCAGCGTTAAGTTCCGCCATTCAACACGCAATGTCTCGAATATTCAGGGAAAAGTGCCCTCTTCCTATTCTGCTATGTGCAGGATACAGCGTAAAGTTGATTTTATTTACCTTAACATTTGTAGTCAATATTAAATAAAAATCAATTTAAAAAGGTGTCATATTAGATAAATATTAGGTACTAACCCTAAAAATTACATATATTTCAAGATGTCTAATATAATTTGCTAGGAGTGCCTATATTTTTTGATATACTTAGTAGATTGTAAGAATTACGATGCATTTCAGCTTTCTTTAAACAAGTAGGACGATGAAATGATAGCGAGGGCTGAACACGGAAACGTTTTACTTTGAAAATGGTTTTTTTTCTTAATTTATTTGAAATAATAATAATATACTTGAGGCCCGTCACGGCGCAGGAGTACAAAGTAAGACTGTCAACGCAACAGGTTATGGGCACGATTCTCACTTGAGGAAATAAACTATTTAATATTTTCCTTTCTTTGGTCTGGTGTAAAGGCATAGCGCGGCTTAAGTTCCGCCACTCAACACGCCATGCCTTGAGAATTTGGCGGAAAATGGGGAACGAAATGTCTTAACACTAGGTTAGGCTTTTGGCGATTCGAGACCAATAAATAGCTACTAAATAACTAAAAGATTTGACTTTCAACGTAATTACGTTTAACTACCAATTTCACTTTTCAATAGCTAAATACATCCTTCAATGATAATTGCAAAGATAGAAATACTGTCTACACTACTGGGTCATTTTCTATCATTGTCTTAAGCCGCTCTAAATCCAGTGAATCAATTATCTCATATAGTACAGTTTCATCTAGTTAAGCGTGGGAATTATGATGCGGTATTGTCATAGTAAATGTTCTGTTTCTATTTGTGTCACGCTGCATGTGGTGGGAATGTCACGTTAATTGTCACTCTATGACGTATAAGGCTATCTATATATATGTAGGTACAACAACGTGACATTGGCGAATTGTTTTGTGCTCAACTGGCACGCTCTGAACGCTATATTAAAAGAACTGAATTGAACTGAACTGAAGTCCTAAAAAATATATTTCTAAATTAATTTCATAATATCAAACGTAAGACATTCCTGTATAGGTACTTGGTTATTACAACCCACTGCATACTAGCCATGAACTAACTATAAAGTATGAAAGACTTAAGTGGCACAATAAGAAAATAATAGATAACTAGCTACAGGCACTTGCACTGTGGTTATACTACTGGAACACTAGGTAATGTTAGCAGAAAATAATGCCTCAGTTTATTTAATATGACGAAAATGAGAGAATTTATCCCCCCCAATTGGGAATTTACAATCGCATTTACAGTCACGTTGCCCCCCTTTACCATGTTGGCTCTACGTGAGTTTTTAACGTAAAATAATATAATAGTATACACAGCTTAATTAGATTAGCTTAATTTACTTATATGCTTAAATAACGTTTTTACTTAGTTCCATAACAATTTCTAAATTCCCTCTCTTTGTGCTCACAACACTGGTGTCTCTTTCCAGATATTACTCTACAAAATTACCATAAACTGCACAGTGTTAAGTATTAATTATAAAATTTCCTCGAAATAAACAATGTATTTTTTTTATTATATTCTCGAATATAAAGTGAAAATTTAGTTTCCAACGGTTCCGTTTACTGTAATATTTCATTCAATTACAGACAATGCCGTTTCTATAGCTTGTTTTCAAAGTCACGATTTTCCATTTCTACATATTTATGTACCTAGGTTCGTACATAAAATAATTAATTTGAATAATAATGAAATTGTTTGCATATTATTCAGTTATTTTATATAATTTTCTAAAGAATTTTTGTTTTTTGTTTTACTATTAGGTTCGCTCTGCCTACCCTGCCATACGTAGGATACAGGGTGAAGCTGATAATAAAGATATAATATAAAGAAAATGTTAAGAAGAAATTAACAAAAAAAACTGACATAGATACTCGTTCCTGGCATAATAGAGCATACAAATTATGTGCATTGTAATTTTCATAGAAAAAGCACTACAGGCCTGTATGTACCACTATATATGAGTACGTACAGAAAAATATTTAAAACCCCTACTACTATTTATGGCAAAGCTAAATTTGGTCATTTTCCACTTTAGTTTTCGCTTCACGCTGTATCCCGCATATAGCAGAGTAGGCAGAGGGAACCTGGGAACCTAATGTTAAGACACCCTATGCCCATTAGGACACTTCCGTTTGCCATAAGACATTAGATACTTCATTACAAATATTAATTATGTGAAAAGAGAACTCATGGAAAGCTAGATAGGGTTCATGAATAATGAGTCTTCGTGCTTTAGACATTTATTTATCCCTCTTAGGTAGTTAAGCTTAGAAAGCTCACAGAGAAACATGAGGGATCAGAGGTCGGTTGAGTCTTTGCCATAAGCGCGAACTACTTGCCATTTACTTGTAAACATATATTTTAACATCACCCGTTGTATCCCGTTCATATTAAGTGGAACTTGGGAACCTAACGTTAAGACACTCCGTTCTCTATTTTCCGCTGAATTCTGGAGGCATTGCATGTTCAGTGGCGGAATGGCGGTTTTTAATTATAAAAAATATATATTTTTAGTAATAGTTGCACAACGAAAACACATTAGGTACACTATATTTCTTGTAAATATTATTTTATTTGTTTTAAAATATGAAATCTACCATAATATTCAAAATCATTTTTTTCTGCTAATATCTGAGTTAATTTAATTGTTTTATCGATCATCCGCCATTATTAACTAGATGGCCAAACATTTTTTTTGTTATCTTCAACGTAAAAAAAACATTTGATAGTACAATTATTCTATTATCTATTATCATAATTATTGTATTATCTGTTATCATCTAACTTCATTTCGTGTAGAAAGTAAAATACAAAAGAATAAATAGAAAAAAAACCATTTTAATTATTGTATGTAAGAACTCATTGCGTCATGTTTATGAAGCAGATATAAAAACTTGTACTGGTTTCTGAGCGGTCGTTGCCACAAATGTGCAGCTATTTAAAGTAAAATTAATTTAACACCTTATCGTGTATAAGATAAAGCTTAAATTAGCTTAAATTATTTACAATTCATGTTTCAGTTAGTGCGGTTTGAATTTAAACTTTATTAGTGAAAGTAATAGAGTTAATAATGCTTTAAAAAATCTCGTGCAGGAATTAATAACTTCGTGATAGTTACACGTTGACCTTCGATGGACCATTTACGCGTTCTTGTTGACTAGCATAATGATAAGGTTTTGTTGCCATATTTAGTAATATTTGGTTCATTTTGTGGAAATTATTATATAACACCTTTATAATATTTTAGGGTATTTCATATATTAATGTAAATAAATATAGTAGGGATATTTTGAACTAGATAGCATTCATGCTCAGCTAATCTTTTGTAAAATCAATAATTTGCAATTTGTTCAATTTAAAGGAAATGTTACATTTGAGTTGTTAATTTAATTATCAATCAATTAATTGTTAATCTATTCCTTTATCATTACACATTAAAAAAAACAAATTTGAGAAATTATAAATTAATAAATAAAAAATTGACAAATTAAGAAATAAAACTTTTTATATAATATATTTTATTTTCTTTTTATTTAATATATCTTATTATATTTTCTATAGAAACATTACAAAATCACCAATATCCAATTGACAGCATAAAGATGATCATTATTTTATTCAAATCAGCTTTGTATAATGCAATAACCATAATAGAATTAAAGGGAAACCCCGTTTATAAAAATGGCAACACTACACAGTAGCTTGTCAGTTCCACGCCGCGCTTTTAGTAACTCGATTCTCGAATACATTTCAGTTTTCATTGTAATCTACTGCTATATACACGTCATGTGGGGACTCTCTGCTCTCCTCTTTTCTTTATAAGTGGAATCAAGATTTTAGTTAATTTAAGAAGATATTCGTTAATTTTTATTGTCGTTCAAAGTAAATCTCGTGCGGCTTGTTTATATTCCAAGCTGTAAGAGATTCACTTAGATTGATGATAGATAATTCTGCAAACTACAAAAGTGCTTATTTTATTTCCTTTTTTTAGATATATATTAGTTATGTTTGCTATAAATTGTACTTAAATTAAAAAAATATGTTTTAAAAGTTTTATTCATTTATAAAGTTCCTAGCTAATTATGTTTATATATAAATCTGGAAACCATAGTTCATTTAATTTCATAAGACATTAAACTTTAGAAAAACATTATCTTTAATAACATTTATATATTTACTTTATTTTTCTCAATTTTTTCTCATAAGCGTTTGTCCAAGTACTCGAACTTGTAACCATCGTAAATAATCTGGCACTAAACCTCTATGGCACAAGTCTTCATTTAAAAACATGATGTATCCGTCATGGCGTAGTAGAATGGCATCTTACTAAAAATTTGATGGTTGTGGGTGCGATATTTTGACTAGGAAAATATAATTATTTTCATTGTTCCGCCCTGGGAAGACAAAGCACAGCGTTGAGTTCCGAGATTCTGATACTTTCTAAAACTGAGCGGAACCAATTAACTGAAAAAAATATACATTTTTAGCCTAACGCTAATATTATTGCATTACACCATTTTAATTAAAACCAATTAGAAAAGCGGATGTTATTTAACAATTGGCATGTTTATCATACAGTTCGTACATGAGGTTATCCTTGAGTTAGCTTTCATTTTAGTATTAGAATATAATTTTGAATGAAAAATGTATTGACAAGTATTTTGTAATGTAATGTTATACGAGTACTTTTATTATTTCTAGACTATATTTAAACATTATTTATATTTATACTAACTTTAGAATCTAAAAATAGCATTTCATTTCACTCATGCTCATCTACTCATCTCATACCTTAAAAGGCTTCGCCCGTATGTGTTATATAATAAATAATCCTCTTATGTAAGATAGATTAAAATAGTAGTCACTTCTCATAAATAAAGCAATATAATTTTTGTTAAAGAAATACCAGTGGTATGACGCCATTGTGGCTCAGTACATACGTGTCTTGCATAATATAATTATAGTTGTGGGTTTAAGTCCACACTAAAAGTACTTATGTGAAACATATATATTCAAAATACGTATATATATAAAATGTTAATTAAATGTTACGATATTTGAAGTACTAGAGGAGTCCTTCCAAAGGTCATTTCTTTTTTTAACGTTCCGTTCCTTTTAAGGAAAAAAACAACCATTATGAGATAACTTTATTGTCCGTTTGTATGTCTATCTACATCTAGATCTACGACTCCATGATTTCCTAAAAAAATGTATTTATACATTTACTTCAAAAAAGATATGGCCGTTTATATAGTAAAAAAAGCGTATTTCTACACTATAAAGGGAATTGAAATTAATATGGTACTTCCTATTAACCTAGAATTAGGAAATTTGGCAGCTGGCATCTACAAGTAATACTAGTTTAAGAAAAAATATGAAACTATATATTTCTTCGCTCTAGTGTCGAAGCAAAGCGCGGTGTTGAGTGCCGCTACTTAACACGCAATGCCTCCAGAATTCGGCGCAAAATGAAGAACGGAGTGCCTTAACGCTAAGTTTCCTCTGCCTACCCTGCTGTGCGCGGGATACAGCATGAAGCTGATTTAAATTTATTTTTTATTATATTTAAATGATTACAATCAAGTACATAATTTTTATATATTTGATTGTAATCACAAATAAACAAATAAAAAGGAGGCTTAAAAAGAAATGCGGTCAAGTACAAATTAAACACGCACTTTCCGAATTTAGGCTGTATATATTTTTAGCCCTTGTAGTTGTTCCAAAAGTTTCAGACTGCTAAAAATGTTAACATAAACATGTTAAATTAAATACTATACTTTCCGTATATATCTTGAGGGCGCAGCGGCACAACGTCTGACTGTGAATACGACGGTTGTGGATTCGATTCCCACATGAGGATTTTTTTTCATTTACTTACCGGTGATAAAATAAAACAAGGACCTATTCATTTCTTTGTACATTCTTATAAAAGAAAGCAACTGTGTCGTATCCATTTATTCTACGTTTTACTACCAGTTCATACATTTTGAAAACATAGATTATAGAAGAATAAGAATGTGAAAATATAGATGTTTGCAAGTTTTTATCTATCTTTTTAATTCGGGGAATGCGTATTTGTTATTTGTACAATGACTATGCCATGAGGCAATGGTATTTCTATCTCTATTGTTTAATTAAATTAAGCAACATTCATTTTAGTTTGTTTCTTGTAGTGGATAGTTGATAACATCATTATCAACACATCATCGTTATCATTTGAATAATATGGTAAAATATCGTCGCGCTAAGATTTTTTTTTAATTTAAGCCCGTATCCCGCACATAACTGGGTAGGCAGAGGGAATATAAGTGCTAAAACACTCCGTTCCCCATATTTAGCCCAATTAAGAACTCTATCAATCAGTGGGATCAAACCCACAATGATCGCCTTTACTTGTGCCCCTGCACCACGACAGCCACGAATTTTTAATATTTCAAAATTACATACGTATCTACATTAATATTACAAAGCTGAAACTGAACTGGTTCGAATTGAAAGATTCTTTTCATTTTAATTCGTTTCGTTTTCGTTTCCTACAATAAGTCATATGTCATAGTTGTGCTTAGATATTTCCATTTGACCACGCGAGCGAAACCGCAAATAAAAACTAGTTTTTTTATAAAAATGCAGTACAATTTGCTATAAAAATGAAATTATATTTATTTTCCAATAAAAATGCAGTAAAAATTTCAAAATTAACTTCCTCATAATATTTAAGTAATAAAAACTTTAACTCATTTACTTTTCTAATACAAAAAACTAATAAGTTCTTTTTCTGTGTTTCAGATCGCTCTACTCCTAGCTGGAATCATCGCCTTGAAGAAGCTCATAGCCCAAAAGAGTGGTGGAGGAGGCGGCGGCCATGAGAGCCATGGCTGGTCATCCGGTGGTGGTGGCGGAAGCGGCGGTGGCTGGGACCGTCGTTCTTATAACGATGTGTCGGATTTAGCTTATTCTGCGTACAAAAAGGATTAAAAATCTAAAACTATTAAAAAAATTAAAAAGATTAAGATTGCTTTTAAGGAAAATTGTGAATTTAAGGTATTAATTAGGAATAAGCACCTTATTAAAATAGGACGAACGAGATTATGTAATATTAACTAATTTATATTATAGAATAGTTACTTCTATTGCTATAATTGCCTATCAAAAATCGAATACATTTTCCATTTTTTTTATTTACTTTAATTAAAAGAAATAACTATGATCAAAAACTATAACATAGTATTTTTTGGATAAATTATAAAAATTTCAACTACATTTCTATATTTTTTGGGGGCCTATTGATTACTATACTTAAAGTGGCGTAGTAAGATATCTCTGTCTGTAAATGGGATACGTTACGTGTTCCTCATCCCACTCGGGTGAATCATTATATTTTAATTTTTACCCTTTCCTCTGATAGAGAAATCCCGGCGTTGAGTTACGCAACCACTCAATGCACCACGTCCCGAAAATTTGGCGGAAGTGAATGTCTTAACACTATATTTCCCATACCTATCCTATTATAATAGTCTTATTTATTAAGCAAAAGATTTTTGTCCTTGTATTGCTCAAGTATTATTTAAATGTTTTAATTATTCTAAGAACAACATGATGCTTTAAAGTATTTTTTATTAAACTTTTATTTATATAGTAGCTTTAAGCTCTGACTGTTTGTATCATAACTCTATTTATTAAATTATTTAATTTATTTATTGTGATTTGTTTAATAAACTGTTGTACTTTGAACTGCTGTTTTTCTTATTTTTTTATTCTTTAAGCAACTAGATAGAGAAGTACAGGAGGCGCAAGTGAGCTTAAAAAAATTAACGAAAGCTTCTTGTAAAGTCCCGAATACAAACCAAAATACTATTAGATCGTACAGTTTTTACCCACATTTTAATTTCTGTAGCTGTTCTAATTCAGATCCCAGGAGAAATAAATGGAAATAATGAATTAATTTTAAGTCAAATTTAATATTTTTTTGTAACGACATACATGAAGGTAACTTGATGAGACCGGCTTAGTGGAACTTGTTAAAAAGATGTAATAAGTTAAACTTCGAAATTATTGAGTAGCATAACAACGTTCTCAAGAAGAATAATCAGCCACTTAAGGAATTTTTAGACGAAATAATTGTAGATGTCTGTGTGGCAGAATAAGGCTGAATACAAATATATTGTATGCCACATGTAGCAAGGTAGATGGAGGTAGCCTAGTGTCAAGACTCTCCGTTCCCCATTTATCGCCGAATTCTGAAGGTTTTGCGTATTGAGTGGAGGCACTCAATGCCGCGCTTTCCTTCGTCACCACAGTGAAAAACTGAAAATATTAAATATTTCTCGAGTGGAAATCGAACTCACAACCTGTAGCGTTTATAGGCTCACGCTTGTGCTACTGCGCCACGACTGGCCTGTAAAACATAAAATAGGAGTATAAATAGGTTATCTTTCATTGTAAAGCATACTGCAAGAGACACTTTTAAATGTAAACAATATTATAATTACCTATATTATCTACTTAAATATGTTAATTTCGTTGAGAAAACACGAGAATATTCTTAAATTAATAAACTCAAATCAGCTTCACGCTGTATCCCGCACACGGCAGGGCACCAGCACGCGCTTTTTTACCGTCTTTTTTTATTAACAAATGTTTATTAATAAATATATCAATAAGTTTTAACACTAGGTTTTAACTCTGCTTACCCTATTGTGAGCGGGATACACCGTGAAGCTAAGTAAAAAAATGAAAGAAAATGAAGCTAAATTGACATTTTTTAAACCTGTATTTGATATTGATGAAATATTTTTATAACAATATATGTTGACGAAGTGATTAGTGCCGAACCGGCACGCTCGGATCGCCATAATTAAAGAACAACAACAATAACAATATAGGTGCAAATTTTTAATTTGATAAATTAATTGTGCGTACAGTAGTTGAGTAGCGGAACTCAACGCCGAGCCTAGTCTTTTACCAAAACAAGTAAAATAAAAATGAAATTTTTCGCAATAGTCGAAATCGAACCTACAACCATCTTGTTTATCTATAGACGTTTTCCCACTGCGCAACGATAGCTTCAAATAATGATAGTTTTTACTAAAAACGATATTGAAACATGACATATTCAACTTTTTGTTTGCCACTAATTGTTAAAAGTTGCATGACATACATACTGCCTTCCTGCAACCAGGACAAACTTGGTAATGGACTGTCACAGTCTAGAAAATTAAACGGCTATGTTACATCAGTCTCATATAGTAAGGTTAACATTTTCGATTATATTTATAATAGTTATACGAAAAACAATTACTATTTACTATAGATAATTTTATTATTTGATTATGTTTTTAATTTAAATATTTGTTGAATCTACGTTTAATATTCTGGCACACGCGTCAATTGATTATGATTACATTATTCGCATATTATGCTATTTATGTGTGCTGCGCCACTTTAAATTCAGCCAACGCGGTAGGTTGCGGGTTCGATTCGCCCTCGAGGAAATGAAATATTTAATGTTATCATTTCACAGCATGACGTTGTATTCGGCCTCTCAACACGCAGTGCCTTCAGAATTCAGCTGAAACTGGGGAACGGAAGTATCTTAATGGGATCGGAGTGTCTTAACCCAAAGTCCTAAAAGGTTCTGTATGCGAAATGCAGTATGAACCTAAAAACAGAAGGGCTGTCAACTTATCGCTTGGCTGTAAATCAAATAATAAAGTCAAATAGTATGGAAGTAAATGTTATTTCCGTCCCCGTGGCTCGCGTGATGCACGTTACTATGTACTTTTCCGTAATGCTTATTACAGTACGCTTATTGGTTATTGTTTTTAATAATTAATTATTATTATTAGAATTAGATTTAAAAAATCTTAAAAAAATGTATTAAAAAAATATTTTTTTCATTATCCTGGTTTACTTTTAAGTATAATAGATTGAAAATATAGTATCATCGGATTTAAACAAATTTGCAAAGTTGCCCATCATTTAGCAGGATTGGCAGAGGGAACCTAAGGTTAACACACTCCGTTTCCCAATTTTCAAGACTGCGTGGTCAGTAGCACAACTCAGCACCACGCTTGTTACCAGAGCGAGGAAATGAAAACAATTCATTCGCCTGAGAGGGATCGAACCCACAACAACCGAGTTTACTGCCAGAGGCTTTGCCGTTGCGTACAAACATCTGTTATTTTTTTTTTTTACTTTCTTTAAATATACATTTTAAATCGCTAAAGTTAATTTCAGAATTCGCTAGTGTGAAACAAGTGTAAATCGCGTTATTCAATAATGGTTTTTATCATGTCAATCCTCTGATAGTAAAAGTAAATTTGATAATTAATATATTGATGTTTGGTCAATTAGCCATGAAACCATTTGTTTGACTTGCTACATGCAAATTATTCTGACAATAGCGTTTGTTATTGTAGAATAGATACGGGTTCAAATCCCATGTAATTTGACGAAAATAGCAGAGTAAGGTAGAAGCTGTCAAGACACCTCGTTCTCTACATTTGGGCCAATTCACATTGTGTGTTGAATGGCGAAACTCAATGCCAACGAAAGAAAATAATTGAAATTTAATCATTCCACCGAACCACCGCCGGAATCGAACTCATAATCACATTTACAGAGACCCAGTTCTATTACGCCACCAAGGCCTCAGGTTAATTTAATGTAAATTATAAGAATTTAAATTTAAAAAAAATCACTCTACACGCGATGTCTCCAGATGTCATAATAAATACATATTTGACAAAGAATCACAATAAAAAGCTAATGTGAGAGACTGTTGTCCATCATACTGGGTATATATCTGTTTTACAGATCACCAGGCACTCAGGACTTTCATAATCTTTTCAAGACTTTATATTCTTTGTCCATATTGTATATGTTGACTAAATATAGGTACAAGTATATAGTTTGTTTTATAAAAATGTATAATACTAAACATATAATAATAATTATTTAAAAATGAATAAAAATTATAGTTTTTATTAGGCATTTAGCAAAAATATACATAATGGCGTCATAAAAAGGAAACCTCCCCGGCGGGGAATCGAACCCCGGTCTCCCGCGTGACAGGCGGGGATACTTACCACTATACTACCGAGGATTACGGTTTCTATAACAAATTTAGCAATCTTAATATGAAGGTAATAAAGCAGAGCAATTTTTATAATTCTAGAAATAAAAAAATATGAGTTCAAATATATAATCGCAAGCCACTACAACTTGCACTCTACAAGGATTTTAATCCACCATCAAAAACTCCATAATATTTTTTATTTCCTAATATACGACTATATAAGAATATAAATGAATAAACAACTAGAAAAATATGTATTAAAATATAATTCAGTATAAAATAAAAAAGAATGTAGACATCATCCCTTATATAAAGTATTGAATTTCATTTTCGTATTATTTAGTTCAATTACGTACTTCGAAGGCACTTAAATCAATATATTTAATTCCATAGAAAATGAAAACATATCATTCGTTGTCGTTGACATGAAAATGACTTCAAAATAATGACAAAATTGTGACAAATTAGATGGTAGCATCTTGATTCGGTCGACAGATGATACTTCGCCATTATCGGAAGTAGCGACGCGTACGCTAAAACCAAGAGAGCTGCTTCATTTTTTTGGCTGCCTTCATTTCACCCATATCGGAATTGCAATCCAGCCAAGAGGTTCCGCGAGACCGTCCAACCGTGAATTGTCTGGAAAAACGCAAGTTTATACTAACACATGTATAAATATAACGTCTTACAACGATAGTGATTCAGTTTTGCGCGATCGCTTGCAACAAAATGGTGGATCGAGGAGGGATGAGGCATTAACTTTAATAGAAAGTGAAGTTAGGACAATTGTGTAATCAGTGACGCGTTGCTATTTAATCTAGTTACAATTAATTGGTCAATATGAAGTTCCATATGAGATTAAAGTGTCAAACGGTAGTGGTGTTGTGTTACGCTGTTCTATCGACAGCTGATCAAGAATTCAGCAATAAAGTTTGGGATATACCCAGTGCTTCCAAAGGAGATAATGCAGCAGTTGAAAATGCGACCAGTGCCAATAATAATCCAGTTTTAGTAAGAATGCCAAAAATCTCACAAAATTTTAAACCATACGCTTTTCGACCCCGTACAGTAGCTTTAAAAAAACCAGAACAGCCACCACAAGAAAAGAGTGTTTACTATACGCAAGACAACAAGTATAAATCCGAGATACTTTTCCCTGGTAATTATTTCCCAATTCCCAAACAGAAAAGTGTTGAGAGTGCAAGAGGTAGCTCTTATAACCCTCTTGGTGGTGGATCGTTCGAACCGAAAGTAATTCCATTAATCAGAGATCAGAGCTTTAAAAAGAGATCACTAGATGTAGGTGCAGATCCAGTTGAAGATGACTCTGAACAAATTATGGAAGGTAAATCAGTATTAGAAGCTTCTAGAAGATCATTGTCATGTGAGTATACTAAATCTCATTTTTTTTATTTAATATACATGAAGAGAAACTAATGGACTGCCCCAAGGAAATATTATTATTTATATAAATATTTCTACAAATTATAATATTTATTTGACGCGAACGCGGCGCGGCATCTGACTGCAAGCACGATAGTTAGGGTTCATATCCCTCTCGGAAGTTGAATTATTTACAATTTCCCGCTCTGATATCAACAAACCGTAGTGTTGAGTCTCTCAGTAGCAAGTTCTTATGCCTTATCTGATAATTAAAGTTAAACGTTTCTTTTTAATTATCATCACGCATGCGTTTTCGTTTGTTATTGATTCTAAATAAACATCCTATATAGCTAATTACTTTAAATAGTCTTTCAAAACAAAACTTGATATTTCAACGTAGTATCAAAAAAACTATCATAATATAATTACAACATTTATATAGAATAAAAAAATTAATTTTATGCCTCAACTGTAAAAAAAGCTTTTTACATTTATGCATAGCATAATATCACTTCTTCTATAAACAGTATAACAGAAAGCAGAAAGGAGACATCACTTATAGCTAATAACTAAAATGCCCTAGTGGCTCTATCATTACAATCCATTATAGCTTCGAACGTTGTTCCCTGAACCGCAGAAACTTTAAATTTCATCGAAGCCAACTTATAATCTTTTCCGCTTGTGGACAGTAAAATGTAAATATCACGCTAATATCAATGTTCGTCACGCTAGAACGCAAAAGAACTTTAATTTTACATTTGTAAACGCAAATTCAAGTTCCTAGTTTCATTTGGAAAATTGATTTATACGTTTGATATGTAGTAATTAGTGGAGCTAGTACTAGTATGTACAAATATTTACATTATCATGTTGCGTGAAATATGCGTGATGAAATGCACTAATTATTATAACAAGTTATTCAATTCTAGGTTAATGAACCTATTAATAGTGAAATTTAATGTTTTTTCAACATATACATAGATATTTATAATCTTTTTGATTTCAATTATCACATGTAGTATAAGATTTATTACTGTATAGTTTAATAATTATTATATAATTACTATATAATATCAATTTTAATTAGCTACATACAAATGCTAAACGCTACTACGTTTCTAAGATCGTGCGTGCAATTAACGTAATCAACAAAATATACCCGTAGTCGTTATCTGTAATATAACAACATCATCGTTTTAAATTGTATCTTAAAATTTCACATTTTTCTCATTCATTATACACGCAACAAATTTTACGTAAATTATTTTAAACGCATGGTTTTCATAGATTTTTTGACATTACAATAGCGTTTGAAAGTTTATTTAAATGCATATGTTATTCAAAATCTTATTTTTTTTATTTTCACATTTCAGATATCTTAGGAGCTGAAGAAGACGAAGAAGATCTTGACGACGAAGATGGCGAATATGAGGAAGAGGATGATGCTGAACTGCAAAAAGGGAGCCACATTAAACACAAAATCAAGAAAAAGTTCAGGAAATCTAACAAAAAATATTCCAAATACATGATGCCGTTACTCCTTGCGTACAAGTTGAAATACTTTGCTCTGATACCAGTGATGCTTGGTGGTTTGGTCCTATTGGTGGGAGCGACTGGACTCGCCGGATTTTTCTTTGCATTATTCGCAGCGGTAATGGGCTTGCAGAAAGGAGGTTATTAAATATTAATATAGATAAAGTCGACGTACTCGCAGATGCCATCAGAATTAGATAGATGTTTCCAATCAATTTATTCTTAAGTAACTCTAAGTTGACATTATATTTTCTGTATAATTTATTTAACTATTTTTCAATGTCATAGCATTTTTAGTTTTCTATGTAACTCCACCGATTGTTTCATTTGATATTTCGTTATTTTTGTGAATCATTTCTGAACTGTCCATTTAATTTTTCATGCTTTTGTAAATATATTTCGCTGATTTAGTAATATTTAATATTCTAAGTTATGTATAATAATTTATTATTACTTTTATCATAGCGAAGTTAAGGTAAATAGTTATTAATGTAGTTACCATTAAATAATGTATACGACTCATGTTGCTAAGTTGTAATTATTTGTTTTATAAAATATATTTCGTATTGATTGATTGTTTGGTTCTTTTATATAAGATCAATTAGTCTTAAAAAGAGTGACCGGTTATTCCTTTTTCGCTATAGAAGAATGCTAGACAAATATTTATAAATAAAAAAGTTATAAGTTTTCTAAGGACAGTCGTGCCGCAGAGACACAAGCGTGTGACTGTAAAGGCGAGTTTGTGGGTTCGATTCCTACTCGAGGAAATGAAATATATAATATTTTAATTTATTTGCTCTGGTGCGACAAGCAAAGCGCGACGTTGAGTTGTTCTACTCAATACGCAACGTCTCTGGAATTCGGCGTAAAATTGGGAGCGGATTAATTTAATACTAGGCTCCTTCTACCTACCATGCAACATGAGGTTACCAAACCTACCAAAAAAAAAGGTTTTATAAAATATAATTCTGTCTGTTCTGATCTGTGAGTCTGATTTTATGATCACCCTGATTGAGGCTTAAATAACGTGTGCTTCAAAAGTATTTTGATCTATGCTATATATGCGTAGGTCCCCCATATAGTGTTTTAAAGAAATAAAAGACCTAAATTATTATTTCTTAGACAAAGACTAATTTGATTCCGTTATTAGAAATAATAATTCCGTTATTATATAATCATATAAATTGTTATATGGTATGTAATTGAGGAGAGAATCAATGGCCATGAAATATGTACCACCATAATTTACGGTCTAGTTCTGCAAAGGATTGACATTTTCTATTAATTTTATGATTTGTAGAAAATAGAATAATCGCCAAATGCTCGGTCTATTTTCTGAGGAGAAAAAGATGTAGATAAAACCCAGGATCTCGAAGGAATCTAGAAAGACTGATTTATGCGGCCGCGGTATAGGAAAACCGCTTCATAAGTATTGAAAAATAGACTTAAATCAGTTTACGTGGAACTTAGTGTTAAATCCAATGCCCATTTTCTGAGATTCCCCGATTTTTTTGAGACATTGCGAGTTGAACGACGGTACCTAACGCCGCGCTTTGATACCAGAAATAAAAAAAATACCCTTGAGCGGGAATGGAAACCATCAACGCAGTGCCACTGACGACGGCCTCAATCACGGTTATATTAATGTTCATTAAGATTATACACTTTTTGGTTTTAATAGCAGTGCAAATGATAATGTAGAGTCAAAAGTAGAACTTCAAACTAATTAGATAATATAAAAGAACTAACAACAACTTAAATCTCTCATAATAAAACCAACAACTTAACGTATTAAGTGACTCTATTCTCGTATAGTATTTTTTTTATATTTGAATGAAAATGACTTTAAACAAAAGATTTCTTAATATTTTTTACTATTTACAATTTTTTTTTGCATAACGGTAAAACTTGATCACTTACCAATTTTACCTGAATAACGGAAAACCTAGATTAAACCTAAAGATCTAGATTTCAATTACCGTAAACCAATAATTTGAGTGACCTCAAAATGTTTTCACCCGGAATCGTCCCAAATAGCACTGTTATTGTAAAAACAGAAAATTTTATTGGACCTAGTCCAAACCACTAAGTGCAAATGGAGCCTTCAAATCTGTTCGACATTGGAAATTTGACATCTTTTGAGGCAGGTAACGAATTTGGCAGTTTTAAGTGCTTAAATTTTTAATTGTAGTTTTTGTATTATTTTTAACATTTTATAATATACTAATCGTCACCTGGGATTTCTTCCGAAAATCTTCCATTTCCCACTGTTAATATTACTTATAAATGTTGATGTTATTCATGAACCTATTTTCTTTAAACAAAAAAAAATAGTCTCCTCTGTTAAGATAGGAAGATAAAGATATATTTTCTTATACGTTTTAGAAAGAGCAGCAAAAATTTCTTCCACAAAAGCAGCCCTAAAAGCTATAAAAAATCCCTGGCGAAGAAACACAAAAAGAAACATAAAGGACAAAAATGTATTTACAAATTGCTGCAAGGCAAAAAGAAAAAACACAAATTTCGTAAAGTAAAGAGAATTATTGTGCCCATACTGCTAGGTTTATTTGTTTTAAAAAGTGTATTCGTATCTATAGTGCTGAAGACTTTGATATTAATCGCTTCCAAAGGTTATAATAAATACTATTACATTATAATAAATACTATTACATTATTATTTATATATAGTACAGTACTCTTAGAATGTTAGTCCGAACGTTGCTGCGCTTGAAGAAAAGAAAAACGAGTCGTGGCAATGTGGTTGTGAGTTCGATTCTCACGAAATAATTAATAATTGGACCCACAAATGTCACGGGCACAATTAGACCTTATAAAGCAATTTATTCTGTCTGTATGTATTTTTTTAAGTAAAGTTTTTTTTAGTTTGACAGTAAAGTAAGGAACTCTTAGTAGTCTATAAGGAATTGTGGTTACTATTGTAAAAAATAGAATAAATTTCAATAAATTAAATTTAAGTCTTAAAATAAATAAATATAAACAATACAAGGCGAGGTCCGAGAGCGAGTTTACAAATTAATTAAGATTTAAATTAAAATCATTTATTCTATTAAACTGCTAACCAGTATTTTGTTTAATGATTTTACTTATTTTTTTCTTTTAGGATTACTCATGGGTTTTTTCTCGACTATAATGACATCAGTACTGGGATTTCGAGGAGCTTTCCATCATCACAGAAAAAATGATAAAATACATGAAATATACATATATCCAATGAAAATTGCTAATAAATATTATAAGAAAAAAACTTATAAAAGAAATAGATTAACTCGTTCCCCCGGAGTATATCCAAATTAGCTTCACACTCTTCGAAAACGAACCTAGAACCAACATGACGTTTACCATTAAACTGCACCCCCCCGCGCCACGATGTCCATTGATTAATACTATAATAATTAATAGAAAAAAAAACAAATAAAATTATGTGACTTATGTTTATTATATTTCGTATACACTTTAAAATATATTATTAATAAATTCAAGAAATATTCACGACATTTAATATTTTTATATTCCTTTCCTTTCCTTTTTTATAGAAAAATTTAAAACATTTTGGTTTATTTTAATTTTTTACTGTATAGCACATCTATCTTCGTAGAACTGCGCGCTAAATGGATTATCTAATGCCATCGTACTCTCAGCTATTTTATCCCTGACCTTATCAGACACAGTGTATATGCCTCCAACCATCTTTCTGACTCCCTTCACTATATACCCTCGAGGGTTGTGCCTGTGGAAGAAGGCCTTCATCCGTCGGTGTTTCAGCATCATCTTCCTCTTAATGGGATGTGGTCTGCTAAATACTGATCGCTTTTTCTTTGGAAAAATTCTTCTACGTCTCTTGCCCATGTTTAAAGTTTGAACTGTTGTTAGATGGTACTGACAATATAACGAATGGAAACAATACCTTCTAAGGCATTTTTTACTGAATTTGTAAATATATTATTTAAATTTTATTGATTTTACATTTTGGGACACATTTTTATTATTTTTAAGATGTTTAATGTCAAAAAATTAAATGTCACAATTCTTCTTAATTCCAATTGTTTGTTCCAATTGAGCAGTCTTAGACAAAGTTAAGAGAAAATTCTCTTTTTATGTTTATTAATTTAGTAAGCAGATTATAAGCAGAAACCATCGTTACTGTTATAATATAACCTGTTTTTCATTTTTATTATTTTTTAATTATTTATTTTATCTTAACAAATATCACGTTATTTTGATTTTTAGTTATTTTTTTCTTTTACTTCACCTTCTACAGCGTAAAGCTGTCCAGTAGATACTTCCTTCTCCACCTTCCATTCAATATTCGATTAATTGCATTGTTGAATGGCGGAACTCAACACCAGCTTTGTCTGGTTACCAGACGGAAATGACAATAATGCGAAACCACATTCGAACCCATAACTCTCAAACATAAAGTTAGACGCTGTCCTACTGCGCTATGAAAGCATATTTACAGTTATATATTGTTTTAGGTATATATAAATTAGTATATTCTAACTATATATATTTAAAATAATCTTTATTTACGTCTTTTGTGTGTTAAATTTCATCTCCCTTATGCATTCGTTTCTAGTTCAAATAGAAAGTGAGGTATCGTCAAGTTCATTGTCGAGACCTTGAACGTAACTTCAGTACTTGTTACGTAAGCGTTAGATAATTTCTGAACAACTCATTATAGAGTAAGGAACCCAAGGGAATCATAAGCTTAATATATAAACAACAAAAACACTATATGTTGTATTAAAGACTGTTTTCGTAAATAAAATTAAAATTGAGTGTTACTGTTAAGTGGAAATGGTTTACAGCCTAGTGCACAAATATGACATAACTATGACGACCCACGACCTACGCGTGGCTTCGCCCGCTTAAACCTATTGTTATATTATAGCCACATTATATAAAATTTTACATAAATTGTAGCCTATGTTTTATTCTGGTATATAAGCTATATTATTATAAAGTTCCTTTTATTCCTATTATCCTATTAATTCCTATCAACTAAATCCGTTCAGTAGTTTCAGTGTAAAAGTGGAACAAACATCCATCCACACAAACTTTCACGTTTACAGTATTAGTAGGATAGTAATTAGGTATTAGTAAATCTTTTAAGAGTAAATTGAAAACCAAAACAGGCCTTCCTATCTAATAATCTAAATATGTTTCAACAGTTGAAGAGAAAGTCCAAACGTCCTTGGCCCGTTTACAACGACGGAGTCGATAGGATGAGCGTTACTCTCTATTTAAATACATTATACTTCGGTAGTCATTATTTCGTTATTACGAATAATAGTTTTTATTTAGGGAAAAAAAATATGATTGAAATTCCATTATGTATTTATGGATTACAATTTAATTTTTTTTTTAGCTTCACATTGTATCACGCACACCAGCGTAGGCAGAGGGAACATAGTGTTAAGACACTCCGTTCCCCACTTTCTACTGAATTCTGGAGGCATTGAGTCGTTTCCACGACTCAGAAGTTCTTTAATGGGGTTGACTTCCCCCCTCTGCCTATCCAGTTATGTGCACTATACTAAAAAAAGAATGAATTTCCGCCATTCAAAATTCGTGTGTTAAATGGAGAAAAGAATACCTTAACACTATGTTTTCTCTGTCTTCCCTATATATGCGAGATAAAGCGTGAAAATGATTTTCATTTGATATACACTGCTTTAATAGTCTATCACCTAAGTACAATGTAATGTATAATTTATACACTTGAATAATTATTACTTAATTAATTAAGTGTATTGATATGTGAAGAAAAAAAATATGATTGACACTTAGCTTATCGATATCAGAAACGCTATGATAATAAATCATATAGAAGTAACACTGAAAACAAGTATTTTAATTAGTAGATATTCCTTTTTAGGTTATGAAATTAACTATTTTCTAATTTTTTTTACATTTAACTACCGTTTTTTCAACTACTGATATTTTTTTTGTTCTATTCTACATGATGTGGATTGATTTTTTTGTTTTAAATATATATATTTTTTGCCAAAATACTTTCTTTAATAACCCGCATATTACTTTAGTAGTAATTTATTAGTAATCATAACTTTTCAGTTAGAAATTTTAGAGGAATATTTTTAGGAGATCAGCCGTCACGCCTCTTCGTTGTAGAGTCGATTGTACGCATCTCATGTATGAATGAAGCACCGCGTGTACCGCGACTCGGTAGACTACATACTTAGAATATTTTACATTTTTAATATATTGTATTTTTTTATATATATGTATTTGCTAAATCTATTATGTTCTATTTTCTTTTTTGCTTCATTCATGTTTCACCTTTTAAATATAAATCTACCCAGAGGAATAAGGCACTAAATCAATTTTTCCACTAAACCAAAATCAACATATTATGTTAAATTAATAAACTCATTCCTTTTTTTTAATTTTATAGAACGACAAATTGCTTATATTTATATTAAAATTCTCTTTAAATAAATTAAAAACTTTCCTTAAATTAAACTTTATTTATTTACTAGCTAGTGGCTATTGCATATTAAAAACAATTTATATCAATCATAACATTTTCTCAATAATATATAACCGTTTGTAAGTAAATACTTAAAGTAGCTTTATATTCATTATAACTGAAATATATTTTTTCTACGAGAAATACATTGAAACAAATTCAGACTAACATTTACATTCTCGTATCAAAACGCATCAGTCCATACCAATACGCGTGTTACAAAACATCACCTATATATACGGTACTATCCCGACTTCATCTTACTCCATCTCTAACCTTCAGATCGAAAGGATCAAGTTCAAATCGCTTGAAGTAAAAAAAAACAACAAAATGAAAATGAAAGTGCTTTGTGTATTTCTGTTCGTCGTAGCCACTTGTTACGCCGCTCCTGGGCCCAGTGATGATACAAGGATAGAAATATTATCAGGGGTGGCTATTGAAAAGTAAGTAATTTTAGATATATTCTCTATAAAAAAATATTTTTGTCCTTGTATTTATATTTTTTGTATTTTAATATACATATTTTAATTGATAACTTTATACGTTATATTAATATTTTTGTGTTATTTTCATATACTTTATTTAAATGTCAATTAATTACTATGGATATAATACTTAAAAATATTGTTAACTTCTAATATTTTTTCTAACTAATATTGTTTTGTCTCTAAGTATTATAACAAAAAGAATTAAGTGAATCAAAAACTATGTATATGATAAGCAAAACGAAGTAAGATAAATTAGAATTTTGGCTATTTTTCTATATATATTATGAACCCACAAAGACATAAAAAAGACAATTTCTAAATCACTTTTCTTATTATATCAAACATAATAAACATTAAAGAACAACATACAGCCTTCGTGGACCCGATATGCGAGCATATGGCATTAAAGACAATGGCTGCGACTTCGATTCCTACTCGGGGGAACAAGTTACTTTTATTTCGTAAATAAAAAACACAATTTAAACATTAGGTTCCCTCTACATTCCTTGCTACAGCATACAGCTAAAAAAGGACAATGCCATGTAAATAACTTTCACGCGCCGTCGCGTTCCGTTAAGGTGAAAATAATGAAACAATATCGTCACACCGTATTACTCATAAATTAATTTTTAACAAAAAGAAAAACCGACTTCTAACAACGAACTAAAAAGTGAAAAATAATTACATAAAGATTTTATAATTTTGAAGTCGGTGCCAAGTAAAACAAACAGGCTTAGTAATTAGATATTGTAGTGAGGGTGTTGTAGCATTAGTTTGACACCGACTTCAAAATTATAAAATCTTTATGTAATTATTTTTCACTTTTTAGTTCGTTGTTAGAAGTCGGTTTTTCTTTTTGTTAAAAATTAATTTATTTTACGATTTTTAGTGATGGGTAGATCTTAAAATGATGCTTCTTGAACGAGTGGTGATGGTGGTGGTAGTGGTTGTCAACGAGTGGTTGTGATTGTTCTATGTAAAACTTCATTTAATTAGCTATTATTTTTGTGCAAAGTTACATTTTGGTATATTGACAAGAACATACATAAAAAGTATTCGGGTGAATTCGGAATCTCCCTTTTTTGAAGTTGGTTGAAAATGAGAACATCCTCTTTTTTGAGATTGGTTGAAAAGAAATGCAAAGATCAGGAATCTCACTTCTGACATCAATTTAAAAAGTTTTTGCTTGTAACTATTACAGTATAATCAATTTTTTACCAAAAAAAACAAACTTTCTCAATTTTCTCCGGATTCCATAATCGAAACCTAACCAAACTTTCACCAAATAATCCTTGAAATGTATCCTTTCAAATAAAAAAAGAATCATCAAAATCGGTTAGCGCGACATTGAGTTATTCGGCTATTTGTCGCGCACATACCTAATGCAAATTTAAGACTTATGTGATTTTCTCATAGATACCATTGTCAGACATGGACCAAAAAAAAATGGGACCATTCGGGAAGCTTCACCTTTCAAATAAAAAAAAAATTTTCAAAATCGGTTCACCCAGTCAAAAGTTATGAGGTAACAAACATAAAAAAAAATACAGTCGAATTGATAACCTCCTTTTCTTACAGAAGTCGGTTAAAAAGGGTGACAATGACATGCCTTTCTAACATGAACCGTAAAAGGTTGAACGTGCCTAAAGAATATACTTTGGCAACTACAATATGTTTTTATATCGATAAAAAAAAAGATTTCTTAATTATTTTTAGCTACTTTATTTATATCGATATATACATAACTTTAATATTTCTCTAAAGATTTAAATAAGCCAATTTTGACAAGATTTTCTTAGAAATATCATCACAAACGGTGTACATAGAATTGGCTTAGAGCCTCTAAATACCAAAAAGAGAAAAAAGAAATTCATCACTCGATTATCCTCTGCTTAAAAAAATCTACTAAGCCTATTAAAATATTAAACATGAAAAAGAAAGCTACATTTGAATGATTATAAGTATTCAATGGGCGGGTGTATTACTTTGTATTGTAATATGACATTAAGGTTATGATGTAAACTATTTATCTTCTTATTGTGTTGCTAATTATAATATACATATATGAATATATAAAAAATATAATATTATTCTATTTTTCCATGTATTTCTTGCATTTTTTGATATAAAATCTGAAAACTATGCGAATAACCTTACCTATATGAACTTTAATACGTAATATGGAAAATCTTGTTTTTTTTCCGTTTCCCTCATAAAATAATAGTAAAATTATATATTTATTTTTAGAAAAGCATGAAGAAATTGGTAGAAGTTCATTATAAATTATTATTTTCTTTAATACCACAGACTATAAATAAATAAATTTTCACATGCAATAATAAGTAATAGCGACAATTTATTACTCCGCAAAATTCGATTATAGCAAACAATTTTAGGTTATTTTCAATGTTCTCACGTTTCATGTTAACCACAAAATTATTTTGGAACTACTTGTTTGTTTTATTTTTGACAATTGGGATAATCTCATGAACTGCTGTGTCGAAAATGATAAAATAGTTTTGTGTCGGAGAATCAATTTACATAGACTACCCGAGATACTGCGGTTAGAGTCACCAGCATGTGTCATCCACAATTCTTCATTATTTTAATGTAACAACGCGAGCGAAACCAGAATTAAAACTAGTGATATTATAAATATCATTTGTTTTTACAGAGATGCTTCAGGAGAAGATAAGTTGAACGTAAAATTCGAACCTGGAGAGCTGAGGGAGGCTGCGCGAACATTTGAAGAAGGTAATTAATATTCGAAAACATTTTTTTCTAATTTTTATATATTAATATATATTAGTTTATAGAATTATAAATATTAAGATTCTGGACACCGTTAAGGGGTTAGGTTAGGTTATCACAAGCTGATGCAAATGAAAGATACCTTAGGCGTCGAAACTTTAAACATGAATTTTCATTCAACCTCAAAAATTAAACTGAAATGAAAATCAACTTTCTACTAAATATTTACAAAAGAAAGAAAGAAAAAAACGAAATAGTCCAAATATAGATAGCTCTATGAATTAATTATATGTGACAAAGTAAGACAATCACGCGAATAACAAAAGTGAGCAACACGTAATGTAACGGGTTACTGACTGTGACAGCGTATTACAATAGTAATGGACTATTTTCACATTTTTATTAAGAAAGTCATTTTTATAATTAAGTTATTATATTGGAATTATAATTTGACGTTGTATCCCTCAAATAGCGGGATAGGCTGAGGGAAGCTGGTGTTAAGATAGTCCTTTCTCCATCTTCCGCTTAATTTTCGAAATATTGCGTGTCAAGTGGCGGAACTCACTAACTTATTTTGTTAACAGAGAGAGGAAATAAAAAATATATATATTAATTCCTTCGAATGAGCATCGAACCCATAAAATTAAAAAATAATACAAAAGCGAAAAATCTAAAGGAGTATCTAAACACTAAATTCTCTCCTGCTAGTTAAACAAAAAACTATAAACACTAACAAAAGATAAAAAATACTTTATTAAATACATACATATATAGCCGTCTACTTTCAAAGTCCATTGATGGTCAAGGCCGACCGCGTTATGTCATATCACGTAAGCAGTCGATGAACTGTAGTTTCTCTTACCGCTAGCTTTACACGTGGCTGTGTTCGCTTGAATTTATTTAATACAAAATATAAATAATATAGTAAAATATAGTATTAAATAATAGGCTATAGTGGCGCAGAAACATAGCGTCTGGCTGTAAGCGCAACAATTTACTTATTTTAAAAATATTTACCTAAAAAAACCTAGTGGGAAACGGTAGTGTCTTAATGGGAATAGTGTGTTTAATACTAGGTTCTCAGGTTCCCTCTACCACCCTGCAATGAGCGGGATTCAGAGTAAAAAAATAACCTTTACAAATGTTTTGCAAAGTGGAAAATGGATATATTATGCATATCTTGTTACGCAGGAAAACACGTATAGTTACAAAAAACAAATAAAAATAAAAAAAATATTCGAATTTTTACCTACAAAAATATAATCATCGTCTAACTTTTATTTTTTCCTAAAAAAAATATAAAATATATGAAAAAATCGCTATCAACTTGCTTTTGTTCCACACGTTCTTTTACTTTCGAAGTGCGGTTACCGCTCGCTCAAGGTCAGTGTTACGTTATATTATCTCACAAGAAGTCATTCAACTTTAACTTACTTATTTATACTATATACTAATATTTTTTTAACTTAACTTTAAATAGGTATATATTATACGTTTCATATAAAATGACCTGTAAGTTTTATAAAGGGGAAACAAACAGTAAAGTACTAAATAAAAAAATAAATAAAAGTAAATTATTAAATTATACGAAAATATACAATAATCAATAGACAAAACTTATTTATTCTAATACTATAATTTGCATAAGTTCTTGTCTTATCTTATAGTAGTATAGTATAGTATAGTCTTATATCTTGAAAAATAGCTGTACTAAAAGATTGTCATAATGATATTATTTACATATTTTGTAATGCAGACAATACAATGAAAATCTTTTTTTTTTGAAAATAGCGCCTTTTGTAACTATGGCTCTGTCTGTTATAGTCATTGATAAATCACATCTACGCACGGAATAGGCCATCGAACTACTTTCATGTCATTGTATAAAATATCTATTAGAATTCTATTATTCATTGAATATATAAATGAGACAGCGTAAATGTGGCGATTGTGGGTTCGATTACCACTCGTAGCATTTAATTTTCTGGCTCTGATAACAAGGTAAAGTACAGCGTTGAGTTCAGCCACTTAACACGTAATCCTTTAAAAATTTGACGATGGCCTCTTGGTTCTCTCTGCATACTCTGACATATGCATCATTTGTTAACAAACTGAAAAATAAAATTGTATAATAATTTATTGATATTTCCTTAATTTCCTATATATTTTTTATTTTAATTTCAAATATTCAAGATATTTTTATAACTCTATTCATGTTTTAATAAAAGATTCAATTTCTTCATATAACATTATATTATGTTATAATAAAAAATCATTTTCTTTCAATAGCACGAGGTAAAATAAAGAAATACGCACCTCTCCTCGCCGGTATCGGAGTGAAGGTGGTCGCGGTGGTCGGCTTACTCTTCGGGGCTCTAACTCTGATGGTCACGAAGGCACTCGTCGTGGCTAAGCTTGCCTTCCTGGCTGCAGCTGCCCTGGGCATCCATAAATACTTTAGTGGCGGCGGTTTGAATAATCTTAGTAAGGTATGTAGATTTTGTGTATTTATATATATCTATCCGTGTCCTCGTAACTAAAATGGATGAACCGATATTGATCTAGTGTTGTAATTTTAGAAAGAAGAGACGCAAATTCATGTCTCGCTACGTCAGAATTTCTCAGCTAAGTTTTTATAAGATTAAAATTATATCATTTTTAATTCGTTATATTGTTGTAAGTAATCAAGTCAATCATTAAATTTCTTAAGTTATTAAAGAAAACAAGAATATAATAATATATCATTATAATATAAAGCTAGCTTTCGGTTCCGAGATGAATTCGATGCGTGAAGATAAAACAAAGTCAGTAAATTACATTTTGAAATATCTTAATTTATTATGAAAGCGAGTAAATAATGTATAATAGGTAGAGGTATATATTTTTTTTTTAAATTGAGTACAATCTAAGAAAACAATGAAAAATTACAAAATTATTTGTTTAAATTTTATGAAGAAAGTAATATTTAGTGTCTTCTTGGAGGAATTACTTTATTCAAAAATATTTTCACTATTACATTCTAATAAAACAAATATGTTTCTACAATACTATATTCGTAAGATAGTGGAGATAGAGAGAGTAGAGACACTACTCCTTTGTACACATTTTATATGTGTGTAAAGGCAGTGTCTGTTTTTCGTATTACGCGATGTTTGTCTGTTCTATTACCACTCGAGGGAGGGATGTCTTAACGGTAGATTTCCTCTGCCTAACCTGCTATATGCGGGATACAAGGTGAAACAAAATGAAAACTCATCCGTTATATTTCAGTTTTAATTATTCCCTTTTCACCAGGCATCAGCATTCCCAGCCGCTGCACAACAATGGTCAGCTCCCTCAGCTGCTGGTGCATCATACCCTTACGCGAGGTCTGTAGCACAAGACGCAAACGATCTAGCCTATAAAGCTCAAATACCATCATAATAAAAACCCTAGTATATAATATAGTCTACAATAATATTTAGGTAAAGAAATTGACTTCAATAAGTTAACTAAGTAAATTTTTATAAGTTTAAATTTTAACTTTTTGAAGTTCGTCTAAAATATTTACTTCTTGAAGTCTCAGTCACTCAGTGTAAAAAAGACTTTATGTAAATGTTTTAAACCAACTTCAATGAGTATGATTACTTTTATGAGTTAAAGTTTAAACTTTTCGAAGTTCATTTGAAACGCTTACTTTTTGTTTTTGAAGTCAGTATGGAAGAGGCTTTATTAGGTGCATTGTAGAGATTAAACGACAAAATTAAATTCGATATAACATTCCAATGATCTTAAAACTGGATATTTTTAATATATTCTTAGGTTAATATATAGAAATATCTAGAAGGAATAGAGTAGAATAGTTGTAAGTAGCTTTAATTTTCTAAAAGATGTGCTGAATACATGGTGCAGATAATTTTATACTTATTTAAATGCTTCTTACTTAATATTATTTTAATTAAGAAGCTTCATTTAACTTTGTAAGTTGAAATAAGCTTAGTGATAAATTATTCCATTTTTTCCTAAAAAATTAACTTATTCTATTAGTATTATTAATTTTATTGAAAAATATTTGAACGTGCTAAGTAATGACTATAAATTATATTTTAGTTTTTATTAAATTGTAAAAATGAGAATTTGGATTGAACAGGGTATAAGTATGAAAAGTAACTAAATTACTTGTGACGTTTTTAGCTTCTGAGTCTAGTGATTTTATTTATCAATGTTTTACTTATGAAAATAATTAAATTTATGAATGTTGTAATATTCAGAAGCGATTTCGTTAAAAATGATAAATTATGTCATTAACAAATCATTTCTTTCTCATTATTTAAGATATATTTATCTTTTATTTTTTTAACTTCTTACGGGTTTATTTGTGTCATTTAATGAACCAAACTTTGTGTGTAATTATTTTATTTATTATTAAAATAAAAGACTGTACTGTTTTTAGAATTATTTTCGAAATAAATAAAATTTTAAAATATATTCTCATTTCATTATGTGTAATTCATTTGCCAATTCCTGTTTAGCCGACTATGTGAATGAGGGTAATGTGTTTCTCAGTCTACGTATATTTGTTTGATTAACCAAACATATTGTTCGATACTTTCACGATTTTCATGTCCATTTCTTCCTTCCTTTCCTGCTTTCGGGACTTACGAAATAAAAAAGCACTACGATTATATCCATTGCTCTAACGTTGAATAAATATCTTATAAACAATTTTAAGTCCCATTCGTAGTTTTTCATTTTAATATGTTTTTCGGCATTCTGCCCGTATAGTATCAGTGATAGCCTAGTTCTAGTTATATGACCCCAGAATGATAAAGCAGAGCTCGGATCTAAATCTAATCATACATCATGCGATTGTGGGTTCGATTCTGAAGCAGGGTAATGAAATATTTAATATTTTGGCTTCCTCGACCTGATGCTAACAATGAAACATTCACAGTTCCGCTACTCAATACGCCTCCAGAATTCGGCGAAAAAAGGGAAAAGGAAGTTTCTTAATATATTTCTTAGATAAATATATTTTGAACAATCGCAATAAAATACTTCTATTTGAAGACTCGCTGCGCCATCTATCGGTGAATTGCCTTATTCCAATTACAATTATCTACGTAAGTTACATAATTATATTACTTTATATTCTTTACTTTATTCTTATATAAATGTATCTTCAAATTTTAGCAAAGCAAGGCAAGTAGAGGGAACTTAGGGCTTAGATGATCCATCAATGATGCTCCATCATTGATTCCAACTCAACGCCGCGTTCTATCTTCCCAGAACAGAAATGAACAATTATTTTCCCTTAGTGGGCCTCGAACCTACAACTATCGTATTTTCAGTTAGACGTGTCTTATTGATTACGCAAAGGCTAAAAAAAGAAGAGAAAAGGTTACCTATTTATACAATATATTTAATATTCAATAAATTTATAACTTGGGTTTCTGGATTCTGAACAAAAATTAAATGTGTTCTTATTTATAATTAATATTAACAGTCTGTTATTTAACAAAAATAATCAAAGTAAATGAAGTATCTATATCAAAATGTACTTATAACAAATTTAAACGCAAATCCGAGCAAGAACAATAATATTTTTCAATTAAAATCATTTTACATTTGATACGAATAAAAAGTTAAAAGAAATAAAAGTTAAATCTAAGAAACTGAATTTGCCCAATTTTTAATAATTGTACTATCATGTAACTTAGCTTAGGTAACAATGCAATAATAAATTACCATCGAGTTGATCTGGTGGTGGAGCCCTAAGGTGGAAGATAATACCCTGGAATGGTTATTAGTAAAACAATCGAGTTTGGCCTTTTAATTTCTCGTGGTGCCTGGTATTTAAGTAATGATAATTGATTACTATAAAACTAAATCTAGTTCAATATATCTACAAATAACTAATAGAGTATTACAATATTGTGAAGTAAATACTTCAATGCATTTTATTTATAATAAATAAATAATATTTTGTTTACTCTAATTATTACAAAGATAAAACTTATATTGCATTAGTATTATATATACTTTTTAATTAAATTTTATAAGAACTTAAAAAGTTCTATTGTTTGTTAGTTATTAATGATATTTTGTGAAAATTAATCATTAATCATTACCAACCATTTAAATGACTATCATTATATAATTTAAAAAATATTTTAAGAACCTGAAAAGCATCATTCTATGGCTGTAATAATTTAGAAACTAAACAACTTTATAGTACAAACACACTTTTATACTGGTTTCCAACAACTTTCATATAAAAAGAATTCCACCGTCTCCACTCACACAGGTGAATATACGTGAATACACTTGTATATGGATACGCCTTTCACTCACCCACACTAAGATCACTCTTGAAACATGAAATCTATGGAGCAGCTTAATTTTAATGTGTATAAAATAATTTTAATCTAATGTGTAATCCTATAGAAATGTGTAGATATTTTGGAATATAATACAAAATGATTGTAATTTTATATAAAAGCTAAGTAGCTTATATATTTTCGTGTTTTAATACAAATATCATTTTAAAAACAATATACATACACTGAATATTAAAATTTCAGCCAATACAATAAAATAATAATCTACTTTGTAACAATTTTGTCAAATAAAATAACTTTATACTTTTTAGAAAACATAAGAATTAAAAAATATATATTAACGGAAAATTTATAGAAATCGAATATCTTTATAGAATCGAATCGATATAATGTTTTTATTTATTACCCGATACAAATACAAGAAATACTATTAGCTTAAAGAAGTTTACCGAAATAAAACTGTACATATAATACAGGCATATAATATATACTTGTATGTATTACAATAATGGGAATCGCTTGGGATTAAAATCGATTAAGCCGTTTCTGTATTAAAGTGAACAAACGCAGGTTCTTATATTGATAAATGTCAATGATAGATTTTGTCATATATCTTCCATGTACAGACCGTGTCAGTTATAATTTAAATGTGTTTTGATTGGTGTTGATGTCTGTTAGCTACAGAATAGCTACATAAACGTATTGTATTATTTTGATATTGACTTTTAGACGATTTAGAATTAAAACCAATAAAGAATTTTATAAATATACAATTTTGTAATATATAATAATAAACAATTTTAATTTTAAACTAATATGTTCTAAAATGAAAACAAATTTGATTATTTAGCGTACATGTACATACAATGTATTTTGTTACTATTATTTTGAATGATTTATGTTTCTTATTGCACCAACATTAAAGCATATATATCAAAATTTAATAGCAGAAAAGCTACTCCACAGTTTTAACAAGCCACATTCCATAGGAAACAGACTTTCTCTACCCCTACTAAGATATTGTGTTAGTGTGCGTTAACTTTCACTTCATATTTTTATTATTTTATTTACCTCTTACTATGTTTTTTGTTTGTTTTCTTTAAAAATAGTAATGTTTGTATAATTTGAATTATCAATTAAGTAAAAAGTAATTTAATAGTTATATGCCCTTATAAATACTTTAAAATCCCTTATACTTAATGTAAAATAACTCGGAATTATTTAATTTATATATTTTATGTATGCATTCCCTATTTAATAAATAAGTGGGTTTAATCAAAGCTAAACTTTCGGAATCTGTGAAAAGTATATTGTTAATTAATATACTTATAAGAAAAATATTATAGTTTCTTAACAACTATATTGTTTTCAAAAATACTATAGCCGTCACTTATATAATAAGATTAATAAATGAATAGATATTTTATAAAAAATATATATTTTTATTAAAGTCCAATTGTTCTGTTATCTTTAAAGATTAGCCATTATTAAACCTGAAATAATTCTTATTTTTGAATCATGGATAATGTTTAAATTTAATTTTGAATAATATTTTTTTTCCGCAGGGGGCCTAGTATTAAGATATTCCGTTCCCCACGTACCACCAGTTTTTTGAAAAAATTACGTTTCTAGTGACATAACTCATCGCTTCATTTTGTCTTTTTCGTCAAGTGGGTATCGAACCCACAACCATCAGATTTATGGTCTTCCAACTATTCTATTCATTATATATCCAGAAAAGAACCATTACTTTATAGTACATAACACCCAACAAGCCTCTGGAATAGAAACACCTGCATACATTATGTTATAAAAAAAATATTTCACCATTTTGGAATTTAGGAGCGCCTTTCTCCCTGCTTTCTCATGCTCAAACAAACATGGCCTTAATATTTATATAAAAGTAAAACTATCATAGTCATAAAGATCAAAATTGCCTGATATTTTTAAGAATATTTTCCTAAGATATGTTAGAAAATTTGATTGATTTTAGAGAATTTTGGTCTTTATAGTACAAATGAAAAACTAGAGAGAAACTGCGGCGTTAAATTCCGCTACTCCGCAATTCCTGCTGAAAGTAGGGAACAGAAGTGTCTTAATGTCTTAACAGAATGTGAAAAAACTAGGTTCCAGGCAAAAATCTTATAATAAAATCTTACTAAACCATATGTTTGCACAGTATACCTGCACGCAAGTGAAATCTCTTATGTAATACGAAATCGGTTTCGCAACCGGATGTCGGATGTCGAAAGGAAAGTGGAAAGTGACTGGAATGTTTCGAGAATTGAGATTTTTTAATAAAAAAAATGATTAATACAATCACTATCTATATACAAATAATATGTGTTAGTACTCTTTACATATTAATAAAGACTGTTTAATTTTCTTTAATTTATGTTTGGTTGCTTTTATAAGAATCTTATGCCTGTTTTAACTTTTTCAAGGAACGCTGATGAAATATATATTTTATACATACACAACAAAAAATATATATAACAAAATATAAATTTGAAAAAATAATTTTCCCGCTTCCAAACGTTGCTTGACGTTGAGTTCCGCCACTCAATATACAGAGCTATTATTTTTTATTTAATAGGAACAAAACATTGTACTGAAACAATTAGTACGTGAAAAACTACGGCTATATCAATAGAAAAAAATATATTAAACATATTTTAATTCAGAAATATATTTATTAAAATATTTGACATAAATAGAAATATTTATAGATCTAAATTAAAACTAAAGACTATGCTTGAATGAACGCTCTAATCTCAGGAACTTTAGATTCGCACTGAAAATTCTGTGTTCAGTTGGATAGTTTATTCATCGAGAAAATCTATAGGCTATATTAAATTTTAAGTGTTTCGATGTAACTCACTGTACCCACGGCCACTGTACCTCGGGCACTTAGGATGTGTCATGTGTCATACTCAACTATTACTTATTTCCATTTGGCCACAGGCGAAGCTGCAAGCGAAAGCTTGTATACAAATAATCCTTAAATAAACCAGTCACAACAAAGATCAAGCTCCGGGTTCAATAGCCAACTTTCACCATTATATAACATCGCGTGATGTCACCTGAAAGCTTCGCGGGTTAAATAAGCTTTGAATGTTTAACTTTTGTTTGGGTTTTTGAAATTTTTGTTTGGTAGAAAAAATAAGTATTTGTAGAACAGTTTCCGAAATGCTAAGTGAATTCAGCCAGGTTAACATTTTTATACGTTTTCTAAATATTTTCTTCAATGTGGAATAATAGTTTAAAAATGTTAAAAATAAGTATACATTAAATAATCATATAATTTGATTGATAATTAAAATTGAGTTTGTTTTTCATCTTCACGTATAGTATCTGGTACAAGTGTAGACAGTGAGAACCTAGTGTTAAAACCCTCTTTACTCCGCTTTCAAGATACTGCTATGTGGTGCAGGAACTCAAAACACTGCCCATTAAATAGTGATACTAAAAAGTTTTACCAGAGCGAAGAAATGATAATAATTAAATCAAATTCTTATCACGAACCCACAACTGTTGGATTGATAGTCGAACACCGTCTACTGAGCCACAATGGCCTCGCAACTCTCTACCTACGTCTAATAACAGCAAAGACATATCAACAACAATCTACAGCACTAAATATTTTAATTTCCTCGCTCTGGTAACAAAACAAAGCGCGGCGTTGAGTTCCGCCACTAAACAAGCAACGCCCCAAGAATTCGATGGAGGGTGGAGAACGGAAATGTCTTAATAGGAACGGAGTGTCCCTTAACACTAGATTCCCAGGTTCCCCCTGCCTTCCCAGCTATGTGTGGCAAATCTACAAAACAAGTACTTATACTGAGTTTCATTAACCAGGTCCAATGTTCTCAAGCAAATGCTCGTAGCATTGAACTTCTAAACGGAAGTAAGGCCAAGACCACTTTCTCATACATTCTCTACACTATACACCTGTATGTCTATAGCAATAGAGGTTATAATTGAATTATATATATATAAAGTATGTATAACTAGTCCGTCCGTTGCTATAAGGTGTATAATAAGAGAGATCTCTTATATATTTATGTAGTGGAAATGAATTCAAGCCTACTAACACAGTTTGGATCGGAAGTATGTTGGTACCTGCTGGTTATTTCAAGTGATAATCATTTTCTATTTTACATTATGTCTGTTTTTAATATGAGATCTGTTTCTTCATAGAAAGTGTGTTTCTTCATAGTGTTTGAAGAGTTGAGGCCAGTCGTGGCGGGACATAACGTGAAGGATTGTGGGTTCGATTTCTGCTGAAAAAATTAAATGTTTAATATTTTCATTTCCTCGCTCTGGTAAAGAGGTATAGCGCGGCGTTGAGTTGCACCACAGAACGCTCAATGCCTCCTAAATATCTTAACAGAAATAGATATTTATGTAGTAGGTATATATGCTAAGATTAGCATATATACCTACCTAATGCATACCTAATTCTTTTTATCTGGAATGTTTATGATAAGAATGCTTTAGAGTACGCGTAACAGAAGACTACAAAAAGAATAAAAATAACATTTTAGGTTTTTTTAAAAAATCATCATATTGAAGTAATGGAAACGGTGAATTCAGTGAAATTTGAAATGGTGAATTTTTAAAAATTTTATATTATAGTTAGATATATAATCTAGTAACAACATTTTTAGTTCCTGATTTTCCAAATAAAAACATAGTCGGTTCCTTGACTTAAAATAACCGAATTCCATAGGACTTAAACTTAAAGTAAGCATTTCTATCATTAATAACACAATATTTATTATTATTTGCATTTGTTATATGCGTAAGGGTTTTTTTTAGCTTTCACGCTTTATCACGCATATAATAGCGTAGGTGGTGTATACTTAGTGTTCAGACACTCCATTTCCCACTTTCCACCCAATTTTCTAGACGACACATTATATTATAGATATAAAATTATATACATAAATAAGAAAACAAAACTCAGTTCTTAAATCTTGAAGTTCGAAACGTAATTCGTTACCACAGGTGTAACTTTCACAACTTTCATTTTTACCTCACGACATTCTATTTGCGTTTTATCATTGCAAATTGAACTTTATATGATTATTATAAAGTCTATTTTATAATTCCAATAATAATTAATGTCAACATTTTTGAACATTTCTCGGTTACATAACCAAAGTAAGAGTTAGTCATTATAATACATTCGATAACCGATTTTTTGTAAGTGAAACTTCTCTTATACTATATATTAAATAATATTATAAAAATAATTGTTTTTTTTATACTAAATCAAAGGATATTATAGTATTTGAATGGATTTTAAGGTTTATTTTATACGAAATGTTATATTAAAAGTAAAAAAACTGAACGGAAACTGACAGACAAGACTTTCACAAGAATATTTCAAATTTGCCAGAGTATGTTCTTATTTTTTCTGTCTATAAAAAGTTTTAAATTAACAAATGTCCCGACTTGCAGTCATACCAAAATATATAAATAAAAAGACTATATAACTATCAAAATTATTATATCTAAATTGATTTAGAAGTTTCTTTCAAAATACTTACGCAGAAATTAATACAAATATGTGAAGCAAAATATTTATATACATTATGTTTTTTATAATAACATTTGTATAAATATTAAATAGTACTAACTAAATTTTATGACAAATAATTCAAAATTATTAGCGTTAATACCTAAGTACGTTTTCTTTTCTCACTCAACTCCCGTCCCGCTGTATTATTTGTGTCCCCTGTCTTAGCAGAATATGCATAGGAACCCAGAGTCAAGACATTAGAATCCCAACTTCCGCCGAATTTTCGAGACTAACGTGTTGAGTGATAAAACTCAATACTGCACTTTATCGTGTTAACATAACTAGAAATCAAATCCCTAGAACTGAATAAAAATCAGAGAGCGCAGTATTTTAACACTAAGTTCTTCCTGTTTAGTTTTTTTTCTTACATTAGCTCTACCTAATAGAGCGAGATAATTATAGCGAAAAGCTAAAAAAAAAAAGTAAGTAATCAATCAAATCGTTTCACACTCTCATTCATTCTTCTCATATCTTTATTTTAATACAACCTACAATCAACGTAAAAAGACAAAAAATACAACAAAACAATTAATTTATCAAAAGCTATGCTACACATTTATTCTTTTTGTTCTTACAAACGAGTATACTAGTGCCATCTATTGGTACAATTACTATACCTACGAGAACTTTTGTATAGCAGTGCTATCTATTGGCGAGAAGTGGAAAACTATGTATCTCAAAGTTAATAAGTAAAAAACATATTGATATCGTCATACACCGCTAGAGTGGGCTTGTTTTTTTTCTTTTTTTAATAAAAGGCGTGAATAGCGAGTTTGATATATTTTCACTTATTTTAAACTACTTATTTAAGTGGAGTAGACTTTGAGATTAGTATTTAGTTCAACTGTTTTTGGTTATGTATTTTATTGGTTTTTTTTATTTCTTTTCGTTTGTCACGTATATGTAATGGACATGTGTAAAGAAAAAAAAATTGTAAGATACCGAGAAAATAGTGTTTTTCACTTTCTGTCTTCCTAAAATTTGGCAAAATAGGATAAAAACAGTCTCATTTTAAATACATAATAGGTG